>JAJOZX010003223.1:452500-531770 GCA_023014485.1 Bathynomus jamesi | reverse complement strand
GGCGTCGACATACCAAAACCTTTAATCATTTTAAAAACCTGGATGAAATCTCTTCAAATTCGCCTTTTTACAAGTGAGAATAAGTTTAATTTTCTAAACGGGCAACTACGATTTGTTTCTTAGTCAGAAATCATCTCGGTAGTCCGTCGCTGCACTCTCCATTCTATGTCCTGTCGTAAATATGGGGACCGATCTACCAATAAATCCTAATATTCTATTTGCTTTTCTGACCGCTTCGACACACTGCTTACTCTGTTTAAGTGTGCGGCAATAAAAATATCTAAATCTCTCTCTCTTCCGCAATACTTGGTAGTCTTGTCGAGCATAAAATACTTTTCTTTAACGTTGTTCCTACCGATATGCAACGTTTTACATTTATCTATATTAAGTTAATTTCCAAATTTCCGCCCACTTGAGTAATTTATTAATATCTTCTTGAATCTGCAAACGTTCTGCCGCCGATTTTGTTCGTCCCCCTAGTTTGGTATCACCTGCAGGTTTTTAAATTATACTGTTAATTCCCAAGTGATGTCATTGATATAACTAATAAAAAGAACTGGCCTCAGAACTGATCCCTGAGGCACTCCGCTAGTTAAACTTTTCCTGCGAGACGCTTTGCCATTAATGACCACTCTGTTTACGTCCACTAAGCCAATTTTCGATCGATTTCAGAACATTGCCACCAATTCCATGAGAATGAAGTTTAGATAATCTTTTATGTGGCATTTTCTATCAAACGCTCTTGAAAATCGAAATGTACTTTCGTCATATATATTTCTGAAAAGAAGAAATTGGGGGTGCTACAAAAGAAAATATCCCTATTTTGTCCCGAACGATCGTCTCCATAAACTTGCCAACTACTGAAGTCAGGCTGATGGGACGATAATTTTCCGGAAGCGATTTATCCCCTTTTTGAAATATTGGTGTAATGTTTGCAGTTTCCAATCAAGCGGAACTTCTCCAGAACTGTAACGATTTATTCAATACATATGCGCAGTTCACTTTTTTAAGTACCCTAGGGTACAGCTTATCTGGACCGGGAGTTTTATTAGGATTAATTTTACCTATGGTCGAGAGTACTTCGCTTTCACTAATGGTAAAATCGTGAAGCCTTTAAATAATGATCACCGAGCATGATTACGGGAACAGGAATGTTCATATTTTCGTTCGTGAAGACAGAAGAGAAGAATTTATTTAAAACTTCCGTCATTTGTAAGTTAGCGTAAATTATTTCGTTTATTTCGCCTATGAGTGGACCAATAGCTATGCGAAGCTACTTCTTTATTCCTAACAATTATGGAATTCCTTCAGATTCGATTTAATTTGGTTCACTATGTATAGTTCGTAATTGCGCTTACTTTTTCTAATAAGTTTTTACTTCGCCTTTTCAATAGCTTGTAAACATTTTCATTGGACAAATTATTTGATTCTTTAAATTTAAAATACATATTCCTTTTTAACGTTAAGCTACTTTTAATTTCAGCATTCCACCATTTAGGTTTAACAGACTTTGCCACTCTCTTTTTACGTAAATGTGCCTTAGGCACACTTACAGAAATTACGAGAAAGCTGATTGGGAACAGTTCAAAATACAGATTGAAGAACAATTCACCACATTAAACGGCACACCCATCATAAACATCAATACAACATTCGAGACATTCAACCAGATCGTCAATAATGCGAACAAATACATACCCAAGGGCAACATTAGGAAATACAACCCAAATTACACTAGAGAAATAGCCCACATCATAAGGCAACGTAACAACCTCAAACATAACACACAAACACCACACACAGAAGCCATAAAGCAGCAGATATCACCTTGTTAACAAGCAACACGAAAGAACACCAGATAACTCCACAGCTTACACTAAACAACACCAACATTCCACACACTCACAGGACCAAAATACTTGGGGTCACATACAACACATCATCATCTTTTGCAAACCACATTCAGGACATTAAAAACAAATGTACGTCAAGACTTAACACGCTTAGGGTACTAACAGGCACGAACTTTGGACACCAGCAGGAAACAACATCACTCATATACAAACAATATATTCGCTCAGTTATGGACTATGCTAGCCCATGCTATGCTGGGCACCCATTATCTCAAACACACACACACAAACACCTTACAGACAATACAAAACAACGCACTTCGTATCATTACAGGATGTACTCAAACACCACCAATAGAACACCTGGCCACAGAAACAAAAATACTGAAAATTAGGGAACAATTAAAATGAGGGAACAATTCATGGCAGCAGCGACAACTGACCCACAACACCCTTGCCACTACATGTACAATCATGCACCAACACCTCGCACCATTAAGGTAACACCAGAGAGACATTATAACCAAATACTCCATTCCGTACCACCCCCCACAGACATCACACAGTACAGAAAAAACACACACACACACACACACACACACACACACACACACACACACACACACACACACACACCTAACCCACAAAGCATTGACACGACTCGGTCCGAATGCGGTCCTAGGTGCGAAGCCGCCACCCAATGACAGGACAGAGACCAGCCTGAGCAGATCGGATCGAGTTAACTTAGTACGATTCCATTGTGGACAGCACCCCAACTTACAGACATACAAACACAGACTAGACAACTCCATAGACGACACCTGTCACCTGTGCCAAGACACACCACAAACAATTGAACACATTATGTCAGACTGTACCACTCTAGCACAACATAGAACACACCACCACTAGTGCGCTGAACCTCTGGTCCACTCTGGAGAAGGCGATCAGTTACCTGCGTGCCGCCGGCTTGCTCGATCAGGGTGGGCTGATCGACTAACCAACAACAACAACGTAAATGGGATATTACTCGATTCTAAACATTTACAATAATTATAGAAAGAAGTCCACATGCCATTAATACAGGGTGTACATTAAGTCAGGATCTATTTTTGTGAAGCACTTGGAAATTATATGGAAGTCAATCATAAAATGATAAAGTGGTAACATTTATTAAATAATTAAGAGTAGGATTCGACGTGACGCCCATCAGTATCCCTGCACAGCTCAAGTCGTTCCGCAGCATTTCTAAACACATTCTGGAGCATTTGCGGGGTTATGTTATCTGCAGCAGTTCGTATACGTAAGTTTTCAAGACTCGTAATCTTCGTCTGATAGACGTGCGATTTGATAAAGCCCCATGCAAAGAAATCTAAAGGGGTTAAATCTGGTGATCTCGCTGGCCAAGGTCTGTTGTTCCGCGTCCGATCCAGCGATCTGGAAAACGTCCATTTAGATAATCCTGAACAATTTTGGCATAGTGACAAGGAGCATCATCATGTTGATAGACGACGGTACTAACAATCCTATCCCCGTCGTCTATCAACATGATGGTGCTCCTTGTCACTATGCCAAAATTGTTCAGGATTATCTAAATGGACGTTTTCCAAATCGCTGGATCGGACGCGGAAGCAACAGACCTTGGCCAGCGAGATCACCAGATTTAACCCCTTTAGATTTCTTTGCATGGGGCTTTATCAAATCGCACGTCTATCAGACGAAGATTACGAGTCTTGAAAACTTATGTATACGAACTGCTGCAGATAACATAACCCGCAAATGCTCCAGAATGTTTTAGAAATGTTGCGGAACGATTTGAGCTGTGCAGGGATACTGATGGGCGTCACGTCGAATCCTACTCTTAATTATTTAATAAATGTTACCACTTTATCATTTTATGATTGAATTCCATATAATCTCCAAGTGCTTCACAAAAATAGATCCTGACTTTATGTACACCCTGTATTATCGTGCGATAGAGCCTCATTCAAATTATGGATCGAAAGTTGCAGTTTCACGTCACGAAATTTAGCTCTTATAAAATCCAAAATTTATTCCAATCTCTCTGAATTATGAACATTAATTTTAATTTCAAATGTTATTTTCCTACATCACTGGTAGAGCAGTAGTCTCCTGCAGAGATATCAATTAAGACTAGGTCTGTACTTGAAACTAAATCTAGAATATTGCGTTCTCTTGTGGGTTCCTTGACCATTTGAAAAAGTGAACTTTCGAGCAAACCCTCGTACAGTTGGCGATCGGAATTGGACTGTAAATACCACCTCAATCCCTGCAAGATAAATTAAGATCTCCCATATTTATCGTATCATATTCACTACTTACATCAAAAATTAGTTCCTGAAGCTAATTATAACTATCGACAGTTTGAGAAGGTGGGGGCTTGTATACTGAACCTATAATTAATTTCTTTTGGGAGTTGCCGTTGATTTCAACAAACGCTACATTTATATTGTCAATTTCTGCATTGTTTGAATTATGGGTTTTAAGTGTGACCGAACGTATAGTACTTTCTATTCTATCATTGTTAAACATCCCATAACCTGGGATATGATATTCTCCGAGGAAATCTCTACTCTCTGTATTTAACCAGGATTCAGTAATTGCTACATCTTCAAATTTTGGTCAAGGCCAATACTTAATAGCTCATCAAATTTAAATCTTAAACTTCGAGCATTGATATAAATTAACACATTTATAAACTCTCGAGTACCGCAGTAGAATCCTGCGGTTCTTCTAGGAGACAATCGTTCACTGTAAGGAATGTTGTTTATCATTTAATTTTTTCCGAATTTCAAAAAAGTTGTAGATTTTCTCTCTAACTATTCTTTCAAATATTTTGGTGAGATGAGATGGAAACGACACTGGCCTATAGTTTTTAGCCTTGGATCGCTCTCCTCTGTATATTGGAACTATATTCGCTCTCTTCAGGAAACGCATACACATATGGGATGAACTTCACAATTAAACACGTGAAATAAATAAATAAATAAATAAATGATGCACACCCACAAGGAAAAGGAAAAGCGATTCCAAGGCCTTTCGTGTATTCAGCAGTAAAGCTCTTCTATGGAAAACTATACATGTTTACAACATGGTATCATGTGTGGTACCTTTATTTCATAATTAAATATAAATTATTAATTAATTGAATTAAATATCTATAAAATTGCCTCGGGATTGGCGACATAGCCTATTGGGAATGAAAATAATTGCCATACATAACATAGAACCCAATATGGAGGCATTGGACCCACCCAACCACAAGAAAAATTTATTTCGTGTTCAAAATTTTCCACTGCTGACTCATGAAAATTACACCAAGAGAAGAGTCAACGAACTTTGCAAAATCAGCAAATAATAAAAATACGAAGATATATATTATATTATTATAGCGGCTGGCTCAGAGCTTGCTAATGTTACAGCGATGCTTTAAGCAAGGAAGATGTACTTTATCTTCCTATAAGTTCTGAGTGAATTCCTCATAATATAAAACCTGATAACTATAAAAAGGATAGGCCTATTCCTTCAGGTATTTAAGTACAGTGACTGACTATATTAGTTACATCAAAGCAACTCGTCGTGTAATTCTATCGTACCGCGGCCCTACATCGAAAAACATCGTCGCGCCCTACATCGAAACAGAAGCGAGGCCCAACGAAATAATAAGGTAAGGCAATTCCTTTCTTTACCATTAGGCAGTGCAAATACCCAAGGCAAATAAACAAAGAGGTCTTTTGAAGACCTACACATACATAACTCTCTAACGAAAAACGTAGGGCTTTTGTCGTTAACTCTCCACTGTAATCTGCTGGAAATTTCCAACGGATGAGGGTATCAGGCAATCAACCCATAGCCCTATATAGTTTTTTCACATCTTCATTCCCTGAAGAGGTGTATTGTTGAGTATACGAAGAGCCTTGAAATCGCTTTTCCTTTTCTTTGTGGGTGTACATCAAAATATATACATATTCGTATATTACTTGTGGAAAATAATAGAAAAACTGGTATTTAACCTCAAACTGAACCCAGTAACCACCCAAACACTGGAAAATAGGAAAGGTAGAATACGTAGTGTTCCCAAACTAAAGACCAGACGAAGGGACACCCTGAACTCTGAAGGAAAATAGCTTGGTTGTTAGGGGGAAAAGACTTTTTAGCCAGCTTCTGAAAGACATTGGTGTTACTGCTGTCAATGTTCAGAAGATTAGACGCCTGACTGTGCCTACGATTGAGATATCAAAAGAGAAACTTGCTCCTCCAACAGGCCAGGCCTTGTGTTCGGGCCACAAGATTGACTTTCGTGTGGAGAGAGACCGACGCACGAAACTACACCAGGCTACCATTATATATATATATATATATATATATATATATATATATATATATATATATATATATATATATATACAGGGCGTCCCAAAAAATGTATACACACTTTAATTATAAAGGCAGTGTTTATTAAAAACATTTCATTTTCAAAATGTAATAGAATCTACAGACATTATTTAATTGTTTTGTCAACGCCTGTTTTCAAACTGACGTCCGTTCTGGTCCAGGCACTGCTGATAACGCGAAGCAATGGAATCGCAAACATCACGAAACATTTCGTTTGATATTTGTGTACATTCTCGTTCAATGGCTGCTCTCAATTCAGCGACTGTTGCAGGTTTTATAGCGTAGACTTTGTCTTTTAAGTATCCCCATAAAAAAAGTCTAGTGGTGTGAGGTCTGGTGAACGCGGAGGGTATTCTACGAAACCCCTTCGTCCAATCCACATCCACATCGTGCCAAGTACCACTCGCAATACTCCACTCTTCGGTCCGGATCATCTTCATTAATAGCATGGACTAATCTTGGAATGTAACTTTTCCATTGACAGCGCTTCAAATGCGTTGGACAGACGATTCTGAAATTCCTACCTCACGACTCGCTTGCCGCACAGATTTTCTTGGACTTTGGTGATACGTTTCCAGTACTCTTTCTTGCTTTGTGGGGCTTGTCGATGTCCGTGGTCTTCCGGAACGCTTCTTGTGGACATTCTGAACAGTTCCATCGGCTTCAAACTTATCTCTAATTCGAGTGATGGTAAGTCGCGTTGGTGGATCTGTTTGAAACTCCCTCCTAAACTGTCTTTGCACTTCAACTGCGTTTTTCACACTTCCAGTAGCATTTTAGAATGAATTTCCTTTGTTCAAAGCTTAGTCTGACTGCCATTATTAATTCTAATGGGTTTAACTTGGAAAGAAAGAAACATCAATTGAGCTATCAGCTGTTAAAGTGTGTATACATTTTTTTGGGACGCCCTGTATATATATATATATATATATATATATATATAAATTATTTCACGAAAGTAACACGTGAATAATATTTATGATGAAATAACCACGGAGGAAAAAGGAAACACAATGGTGCTCAAGCGCTTTCGTCTAATGACATCCTCAGGAACATTCTGAGGATGTCATTAGACGAAAGCGCTTGAGCATCATTCCGTGTTTTTTTCCTTCGTGGTTATTTTCATTATATATATATATATATATACACACACACACACACACACACACACACGTGCGCATTGTAAGTGCATGACGGTACATTCGTATGATTGCTTTACCCAATACAGAACGTACAGTAGGAAAATAACACTGTCTCTATGTCATACAAAGCCCAAAGTATACCTATAAAAGGTTTCTTGAATTTACTATAACTTAACCAAATTTTTCCATATTTCTTAAAAGTAAAATATGCATTTGGATCCGTGTTCCTTTCTAAAAGAAAATATTTACTCGGCTCTTTCCTGTATGACATCAGCCCCTGAATTAACTTCCAAACTTTGGCAGAATTCCTGCTAAATGCAAAACCTTTGAAAGTTCTGAAAGAAGGTGACCTTCAGTTATCATTACCATCTATGGTTCTTACAGTTCTTAACTGTGTTATTCTCTAATTGAACGACAAACAGTTTATGTAAATAATAAGTAATAGCCCAGAATCTAACAAGTTTGCCCAAATTTATTCGTGGTTCGTTGTCCAAAACACTTCGAAACAGTTTATAAATTGCTATTTTGTTTTTAATATTTTCCTTCTACATTGAAAAATGTGTTTAATTTAATTGTCACCAGGTTTCCTCCTGGTGATGCATGCACGGATAGTACATACAGTTAAGCGTCTGTACAAACATTTCCATCCGTATATAGCCTACACGCAATAATGCCTTTCAATCTCTTTACCATTTAGTATGTCGTATCATCAAGTACTTTCTATCTGCATATGAAACAAATCATCTTTTGAACTCTATTTTCATGACGATCCCAAAACAGAAACCACTTCATTTGAAGCGAGCCGTTTACTAAATCGGCTCCAACTCGCTTCAGCCTAATCCCATTGACGCTTCTATATAAAATCCACACTCAACACTTTGATTAACTTTTGTTTCCAATAACTGACAGGTCCATTTATTGAATTCTTTAGTATTAATATAATAAATTGAAGAATGTTACGTGAACAAAATCGAACTTCTTAATGTCGACGTTCGACCTTATGCAAATATATCAGTTTCAGATTTCGAACTAATTTCAAATTTTCAATGAAAATGACTGATCTGACCCAACCTAACCAGACTGACCGAACCTAACCAGACTGACCGAACCTAACCAGACTGACCGAACCTAACCAGACTGACCCAACCTTAACCAGACTAACCTAACCTAGCATAACCTACCTGAAACTAACCTGGCCTAATTTAAACTAACTTTTTAGTATCAATATTATCCATGTTGACATTGTGCAGATCGGCTTTCTTTTGCGAACAGGCTGAAGAGTTGAGGGTTCATATGGGTTTAAAGGTTTGTATATTATTCGTTCTCTCTCTTTTCTTCTCTTCGAATAACCTTTTTAAAGGTAGAAAACCTCGGATGAGTCTTCGGATTCATTTCATTTACACGGTTTAGCACTTGCTGGTTAAATACTCTCTCCACAGGTCACACACATTTAACAGTAACGCTTAAAACGCGCGCGCGCGCGCGCACACATATATATATATTACACACAGACCGTGCATGGAACAAGGGATTCTTCAGAAGAGTTCCTTGTTCCATGCACGGTATGTGTGTAACAAAAGTTTCTTCGGAGAAAATTCTCAGTTATATATATATATATATATATATATATATATATATATATATATATATATATATATTATATATAATATTATATATATATATATAATTTACCCAACCAGTGCTCGAACCCAGAACAGCTTTTATCTTGTGCTAAAACAAGATAAAAGGTAACACAACCTGGCGCAAATTTCAACACCTGAGAGAACACAACGCTTTCGCGACCAGACATTCAAATCTCCTTGGTACTTCTGGCGCTAAAACACTGCGTTATCTATGGGTAGTGAAATATATGCCTGGTTGCGAATCTTAGTGAAGTAAATTTTACATAATGCAAATTATGTGATCCTGCATGATTCTCACACACACACACACACACGGTTACCTCATTTTTTCCATTTGTTCGTTCTCCCTCCTCATCTTGCGCGGAATGTCTCCTATAGAAGCGTCGTTCTTTACGTTATTTATACTGCGTGTTCTTTGCAGTTGAAAATGTGTATATATATATATGGCTGTGCGGTGGAGAGCACAAGAGAACAACTCGCTTCTCCATCAAGCCAGGCCTACAGGCGGGGCCACCAGCTTGACCGTGTGAAGAGAGACCAACGCAGGAAACTATTAAGAGGTGCACGAGTACAAGGTATACATGTACATGTGTGTATATATATATATTATTTTTTTTTTGCTTGGATTTCGTGCTGTATAACCAATAGTTCGGATAACATTAATATCCCGGATTTTCATCTTTGCAGGGTTTTGTTAGGTTAGGCTAACCTAGGACCTTTTTTTTCACTTTTTGGCTTAGAACTTTAACGCGGTTGAAATATATATAATATATATATATATATATATATATATATATATATTATATATATATATATATATATATATATAATCCCCGCAGTGCATAAAAAAATTGCTTTCTTTAATTTTTTTTATGTAACTCCTCCCCAACCTTCACGAAAGCCGAAGTGACGTCCTCAGTTATTATTCACTTGGATTATCACGGACAAAAGATTACAGAAAAATCAGGGTTAAAGACAATTTTAGATATATATACACAGGGTGTCCCATAAGTTCGGCATCATAGGAGAAATTCATATTTTTCTATTTCTACAAACCATAATGTCTGAGCAAGGAAGAACGAATCCAGATAATTCTACTCATAGGAAATCGGAGTCAAAGACATGCCGCTGCTGAATTTAACAGACTGCATCCAGACCGCGAGCCAATAACACAGTTGTGTTAGCAGACTTGTTGCAAAGTTTTAAGGAAACAGGATCCATAGAAGATAAACCACGCAGTGGACCTTCAAGGAGATCCACTGACGATGATACAGCGACTGCTATCCTGGCTCATTTTAATAGAAGTCCCAATAAGTCTCTTCGGCGATTGTCCGCCGAGACAGGAGTGTCGAAAAGTAGCATCCATCGCATTCTTCAGGCTCACAAAAGGCATCCATATAAACTTCAGATCCTACAGAAATTAAGCGATGATGATGATCCCGACCGGCGGATGGAATTTTGTGAATGGGCTACGGAACAATATGCTCGGGATGCCAATTTCCCGTCCACCATTCTGTTCAGTGACGAGGCTGTTTTTTATGGAAATGGTGAAGTAAATCGACAGAACAACCGCTACTGTCTCCAAAACAACCGTCATTGGTATACCTCTTCAAAGGAACAAGGTGCATCTCGGTCGGGTGATGGTATGTGGTGTGGCATTTGGAAGGATCGCATCATAGGCCCCCTCCTTTTTCGATGAACATGTCACTGGAGGCACGTACCTACGTATGCTCAAGGAAGAAGCATTTCCCAGTGTCTTGAACGAAAAAGGAAATTTCCCAACATGGTTCCAGCAAGACGGCGCTCCTGCACATTACAGCACCCAAGTAAGGGAATACCTGTACCAACAATTCCCTGGTCATTGGATAGGACGTCGAGGGCCTGTGGAATGGCCAGCTAGAAGCCCGGATCTCACGCCACTAGATTTTTATCTCTGGGGCCACTTGAAAGCGCTGGTATACGCAGAGAAAATTAGCAGTGTTGAACATTTACGGTAGCGCATTATTGGGGCATGTAACACCATTACTCCTGACATCATTCACTGTGTGCTTGCTGAATGGGTACGTATCACGTCTGAATTTGTGTATTGAAAACAATGGTGGACATATTGAGCACGTTCTGTAAATAAAAGCTTTTGTTTTGCCTTTTTTTATTATTTTTCCTATGATAGCGGACTTATGGGACACCCTGTATATATATGTATATATATATGTTTGCTTCCGCCCAAATTGTTCATCATTCTGACAAAGGTAAAGCTTCTCACTCCACTTTAGACCTACAGTTTAACGTGGAATCTCTATCTCAGGGTCAATGGATTCGTTGTCAGCGACGGTAACCACTGCACCACGAAGACCCTTAAGGTCCCTTATACCTCGTAGCAGTTCCGTGCGTTGGTCTCTTCACACGAAGGTGAAGCTGGTGGCCCAGCCTCTAGGCCTGGCTTGGTGAAAGAGCGAGTTGCGCGCGCGCGCACACAAAAATATATATATATATACAGGGTGGCGCAAAAGTCTTGGGTAAGGGATGGCTGCGAAATTAATAGACGAGAGGGTGCGCTTGGTTTTAATGTATAGAATACCAGGTACAACAAATCGATGAATCTGTACAGAATTTAAATTCTGTACAGATTCATCGATTTGTTGTATTAAAACCAAGCTCACCCTATCGTCTATTGTTAATTTCGCAGCCATCCCCTAACTAAAAGAAAAAAATAATATATAATCAACACAAAATTTCTATGACGCGCGACTTTTGCGCCACCCTGTATATATATATATATATATATATATTAGTCTGTGAAGTAGGTTCTTTTGCTAATTAAGAGGATCCATAATGTTCAATGACCTGAATCTCTCTCTCATCTCTGATAAAGGAGCTCATTTCTAATTAGTGAAAAGTAAAAATTTTAAATTTTAACAATTGTATATTATGATGTTCTCTGTATATGCGAGAAATAGTTTCGGAAAAAAGTTCGCCCAGAGAAAAAAGCTAGCGTCCGTAGCTCGGTAATATCGTTTCCCTATAAGCGAAGTGACCTCGGGGTGTGTGAGGTCAGGGGTTCGAATCCCGTTGATACTGGTTAATAACAATACGGGAGTCATAACCAATGGGCCGCGTTAGTTGGCCTGACCGCTATGACAGTTTTGCCTTTCCGAGATATTATAATGAAAGTAGTAAAATTTCTAAAAAGCAAAAAAATACTAATTATTGCCAATATCCCGTTAATTCTTGCCTATTTTTTTTCTTTTTGTTGACTGAAAGATTTAAAACCAAAACCCAGACATTACTGATTGATAATTTTTTATGCTTTTTAGGCGAACTTTTTTCCCGGAACTCTGGTGAGCACATATAAAAATCGAATAAACGTTACACGGGCACACAAAATTAAATCAAGAAAGACAAAGAAATGGGAAAAAAAATTAATGAAAATGGTGGTAAAAGTAGCGCTACATTTCATCCTATATGAAACTATACAAGGAAATATACGATATTACCTACACACACACACACACACATATATATATATATATATATATATATTATATATATATATAATGTATATTATACACACACAGAGTAACATTAGCACCAACAAAGTAGCCAAATGGAAGCCTGCGTAGTGCATATTGGCTCTTATCTATACTGTATATGGATAATCCGTTACATCATATTGGTTTGTGTTTATATTTACTTATTCTACGTTTGCATAGCTATAGGAAAACGTATTGTGGTAAATATTGAAAAATATTTCGCTCAAATGGATATATATATAGTAGTAATATCGATACCAAACAAGGAATATTAATCTTTGAGGCGATTTTGCCTATACAGTAAACCCTCGTTCTAAATGACTAAGTGGGGAGGGGGGGGGGGGGAAGAAGGTCGGTCCATTACATCGCAAGATGTTTTCTGGACTTTTTAGTTCTTACACCACCTCTGGCACTTTTTTCTGCCATTTTTCCAACCACAGAATGCTAAACAAAAAAAAAAAGAACACGTACATAAAAACTGGGCAGCTTTAATCACACGCGCGCTTACATCTGACTGGTTGTACCAAGTAAACCCGTGGTGGTTAATGTTGGTGGTGCCGGGCGTGTCCGTCAGTTACCAACATAAGTCTGCTCGGGTCCAATTGTCGTTAAACCCGAATTGCGATACAGTGAAGTCCATTACGACGGGGGTTACTGTACTTCGTAACGTCAAAGGTCAGATGACGGAAGGGCCCTAAAGCTTTACGTGGGATTGAAACCATCTACGAGTCGGTACATCTGAATGCAGAAGACGATCACCCATTCAGCTACTGAAAAGACCAACAGTAGTATGGTAACATCTTTTACTGATGATACAAAAACTGGCAGAAAAATTAGAAATGCAGATGTGGAAGCCCCTACAGAGGGACAAAAACAGAATATACAAATGGTCAGAAGACAGCAACATGAACTTTAACACCAACAAATTTCAGCTCTTGAGATATGGAAGAAATAAGGAACTAAGACAGCATATGCTCCACATAGAAAGGAAATCCAGAGAAGCAAGAAAGCATTAGATTTAAGTTATAATGACCGACGATGCAAAATTTGAAACACAAAATCAGAGAGCGATAAACAAAGCAAAAAGTTACGGAACAGCTACTCAGTCCCCGTACAAAAGAGAAATTGATAAACGAAGAAATTCAAAGAAATTTCACAGTGCAAGTGAATTCTTCAAAACACTAAACGCTAATTCTTGTGCGATGGAGATCGCAAGAGCGCAACTCGCTCCTCCACCAGCCAGACTTAGATGTGGTGCCACCTGCTTGACGTTCGCGTGAAGAAAGACCGACGCACAGAACTACTACCAGGTACCAGATTTTATATATAAATATATATATATAATATATGGATAATCTCTAGGAGCACTCCATTTTTCAATATTAAACATACCACTCATAAAACATATACCATTTGAAAGCCCACATTTTCTGAGTCTAAAAATGTAGTAATCCAAAAGTATCAATAGCAAATAAAAAGTGACACGGTTAAATATAAAACCCTACACCGATCAATTTGTGATGCGTGTCTTTACGGGGTCGGAGCCCCCGTACCCCCGAGACCCAAATTATACAAATGATAATGTAATAACATTCATGTTAGGTTAGGTTAGCGTAACAATTACCAAAAATACCATCTTACAACACAGACTGAAGATTTATAACTTAGCCAACCTTATAATGTAATTAATTACGTCACGCGTCAAACAATTAAACCTAGTTACTTTTTATTTGCTATTGATACTTTGGATTACTACATTTTACTCAAAAAAATGTGAGCTTTCAAATGGATATGTTTTATGAGTGTATGTTTAATATTGAAAAGATAAAAAAACATCCAATGCTTTCTCTTCATCTAGGGCACATGACGAATCAAGTTCTCAAAGTCAGAACCCCACACGAACAGCACGTCATAATTCTATCACAAACACGACCAAACTGAATCCAATTAAAAAAAAAAATAGACAGAACAGAATCCAACCAACTAATTAGTCGCAGAGTTGCGAAAAAAATAGCCCAATCAGGAAAATATTTATGAAAAAGTACATTATAGCCAAAACAGGAAAATATTTACTAAAAAATGTAACTTGTATTTGTAATTTTTTTCCTATAATCTTGCATTGCTATTGATACTTTTGGATTACTACATTTTAAACTCAGAAAAATGTGAGCTTTCAAATGGTATATGTTTTATGAGTATGTTTAATATTGAAAAATGGAGCGCTCCTAGAGATTATCCATATATATATTTTTTTTTTTAGTTCAGGAAGAACGATTCGCCTCTATTTAAAGGGCATATCTCAGCGGAAAAACAAAGAAAAAGTGAGAGGAAAGACAGAGGAAAAAGAAAGGGTGGAGGGGACAGTCGAAGTGGAAAAAGACCAAGGATGACAAGGACTGCAGGGTCGAGCCCCATCATCCTTGGGGCTAGGGCCGGGAGGGCGCACGTGAAAACCTCCAGGAACAAGCACGTACAAACGAGCACAAACAGCACTCAAGAGCACGAGCTTAGAACCCCCTTGCGGGGATATATATAATATATATATATATATATATATATATAAAATGGGATAAATTTCACAATTAAACATGAAATAAATGAATGATGCAAACCAACAAAGAAAAGGAGAAATTACTTCCTTTCGTTTATTCAACAGTACACCTCGTTGGGAATGATGAGGTGAACTGTGTTGAATACAAGAAAGGCCTTTGAATCTTTTTCCCTCTTTTCTTGTAGGTTTGCATTATATAAACAGTATAGCGGGTGATTCATTAAACACGTGACATTTTAAAAGGCTTTTATTTCTTTTTATTCATTGAAATAAAAACACGAAATATTTTCAAATGTTTCTTTAGTATTACAATCATTTTGCATTAGGAGTTGCATAGCTTGAGCCAGACCTCGCACTAGTAATGAGTTTGGTTCACTTCTTGCACGATAATTTCGACGGGAGAGTCCATTGTCCAACAGATTTCCAACGGTTTATGATAAAGGAATATCATGGCCAACAATATCACCAGATCTGAACCTCTGTGACAGAAATTTTTTTTAGATTTTAACAGATACTCTGTCCAGAGTACTGCAAAGTTTGTTGTTTTTTTGCAAGCGAGTTAATGAGCTGAGAGAACATCACAGACAGCATGTTTTACACTAGGGGACTAATTCCCCATCTGTACAGAACGTACGGTAAAAATTTCATGTTTAAAAAATCACAAATTATATATATATATATATATACACACTCAGAATGGTCCCCTGAGAAATTTATATATATATATATATATATATATATATATATATATCTATATATATATATATATATATATATATATATATATATATATATATATAACAAAGATAAAACTTACTTTCCCTTATTTTTATGCAGATCACTATACCCAACGATGCAAAAAATTTCCATGTATTTGCATCCAATTTAAAGGGCAAAGGACAAGCACTTTAAAGATATTTAAAGGACGTAAAATTTGTGTAACGCGCGAATAAATTCATTTAATCGCTATACTAAACCATTTAATTGGTTTACTGTAGCTTGTTTTCGAACTAATGCCCCTGCATAAATGCAGGATCGACCCACACCAACCAACTTTTCCTCGTTCTCTTTCTCCGTTTGTAGAATCTGATGGAAGAGATAACTGCTTTAGACTGCTCTCGTCTTGGTCTTTTGACCTCCCACGCGCGGCTTAGAAATTGCTTGGTTCAGGAATTTGAATTTGCAGAATCGATTTTTTCTTTAGCTTTTCCAATTTTTTCGGCAGAGTATTAAATAAATAATTTTCGATCTTGGATGATGAATTTTTCATCTTTTTCCTCGAGGCACCCCCCTCTTTCGGCAGTGGGATTGATGCCAACTCTTACTGAATCCTCAAGCATTTTCTACACTTGTACATATGTTCACGCATTTCTTACGTCTAGTAAGTGACTGCAGAGATTTTGATCATGATTAGTACAGGCTTTTTTGTTCGTTTAGATTCAAATTGATCAATTGCTAGAAAAATAAAGGTTTTCCATAACTTGAGGAAATGTTCATTCTTCGTAAGTCTGTGAAAGTTCCTCTGCACCATTTCCATGCTGTTTCCTTATACTGAGAGTTTTTGTAACCAAGCGAGATTTTTCTTCATACTTCCGTTGTCTAAAATTTCCGAATCTCAAATATTTCAAAGCATATTTACAGACGTTACAGAATCTACAGGGAAACAAAAGCCCCAAGATCCACTCCAAAATTGTATCTTCTACGCAAATCCTCCTAAATTTGGAATTTCAAATAACTTCTCTGTAGGACCTACAACACGAGTCATTCATCTCCGCTGTTTAACTTCATTACAGAAATTTCGCCGATGTTTAGATACGCTGTGAATGTATTTATGTAACATCTTGCTCCTCCTTCGGTTAACCTGTCTATTCTAACTATACTACAGTATCATCACTTATTTCGGAAACGTGAATACGGTTTCCACATTCCAATTCATTTTATGTAAATGAGTTTGTTAAATGTACACCATTTCTATACTTACTATTGCGTGCGCTACATTTTGGAGAAATTGTGATTTAGAATTTGACATTTGAATAGTTAAATAAAGGACATTTGCATATGCTAATGATCAAGGATGAATAAATGTATTAATATAACTACGAAAATTTTTATTAAAGCAAACGTTTCGAGAGAATCTTTGCACGCTTTCATCATCACTGGTTTGCCATGTAAAGTATTAAAACAAAACCTTAAATTAAAAAAATAAATTTACTTTTATATCAGAGGGCATCTTTTAATTATGCCAATCTATGCCCACGATTATTTAAATTAGGAAAAGATACAAGAATCGACATGGCTTTTTTTTTTTAATGGGATATCGGCAAACAAGCCCTCTTCAACCAATCACTAATTTCTAAGCGAAAGTTGCATAAAAATGCCATCCTTATGACAGCTCTCCCCCGCGGCCATGTGGCACTTCCTGTCCTATCCATTCCTATGCTAATGATTCCATTCCACTTCTCCACCCGCTTCACAAAGTGTCCCTCTCAACATTCACTCCATGTTTCGCGTGGGACGGCTATGATGCACCCGATTTCTGATCTTTCTACTATCTCTCATCGGGGCAGAGAAAATCTTGTGGCTTTCAATGTCTCAAAAGTCAGTTCCTCCATCATCTGGATCCTAGGGTCTTTGTTGATCTGAAACATTATAACATCTGTTTACTCGTCACAATCTTTCACACGACTATCCCCTTACCTTCATTAATACACAACTTAATCCTTCCTCCACTTAACATTCTTGACGTTCCTTTTTCTCGTAATCCTTCTGGAAAGATCACATACTCTCTTCCCGAAACAGCTTCCAAGAGGTTCGGTGTGTTGTACTGGCTCCGCAGTTTCTTCACCCCCACTCAGTTGCTCTCTCTGTACAGGTGTACTTAACCGGGTGGAATCAAAGGCATTTCGTCTCATCAATTCCCCGACTTTTACCGACTCTTCAATCCCTGTCTCTTCACCGCAATGTTGCCTCACTCTCTCTGCTACTATCGCTATTATAACGGACACTGCTCTTCTGAACTCTAACTGCATGTCTCCTTTAAGGAGAGCACACAGTACCAGACTTTCTACATATTCTCGCTCCTTTTCTGTCCAATTTTCTAACACGCAAGGGTTCATCGGTATTTTAAACCTTTTATCTACTCAACCGGTCCACTCTGGAACAATCTTCCTCAATCCATCTTTCCTCCTGTCTATGACTTCCAATCTTTCAAACGCAGTGTCCAGGCATCTCTCAAACCTTGGACCTTGATTTTGGCTCTCTTCTTCTCTATGGGGTGGGGGCGTTTATGCGGGTACTCCCTCTTAAGCCCATCCTTCCTGCATAAAAAGAAGTGCGAGAATTCAGTTTATAATTAAGGCATCTTTAAAAACTATGTAATATAGCAGCCAGTGTCCGAAGCTAATTAGGCGAATTGTAATGTAAAGATTAGGTTCTTTAACTTCCTTCGCAATATCTAAGGTGATATGACGGAGGGGAATCTTCGACTTCACGTGGGATCCGAACCACGGGTCGCCACATAATACAGACGCGTAGAACGGTCCCCATCCAACTACTCTCCAGACCCAGTGTCGCTTAACTCCGCTGATCGGTGTTACGAACGTTAACGTTGCTATAAGCGAAGTGAAGATACTGAGATCGGGGATTCGACTCGCGATGGTGCTGGCTGCATTTGCCTGGCCTGAGTAATGTGCCAGTTTCTGGCACTCGTTACTGACTGCTAATTAAACCGACCATAACCACCGAAATGAAATTTCCTACTTTAAGATTTTTTTTAAATTTAAAAAATTAAAATGCATCACTTAAATTTTTAATTAAATTAAACTCAAATTGGATAAGCAAAATTAAATTAAAATAATTCAAATATCATTTTCATATATTAATTTCTTATATTTGAAGTAATGCACGCCTAATTTGTGTGTGTGTGTGTGTGTGTGTGTGTGTGTGTGCAGTATATATATTTCCCTGAAAACAAATTTCGTTAGAAAATGAAACAGTAAATTAATTAATTAATTAATTTTGACCGGGTAATCATAATGAATTTATTTAATAAGCACATATATATATATATATATATATATATTAAAATACAGTAATCCTTTTTAAACGTAATATGGAGAATAGCTTCTGCATATTAAAAGTCGTTTTGAAAATCAGCTTATTTTCACTGAACACTATACAAATATATTGGTGCGTAGAAAAATAATAGTTATATTTCTAAGTTATAAGGAGTGAAAAATATCAACTGCTACAACAATCAGGCCGACTAATCCGGAACCATTGCGCTACCTCCTGGATTAATATTACCAGTACATCAGGAGTCGAATCCCGGACCTCAATGTCTTGACTTCGCTTATAGGAAACTGTGTTACTCGTTCAGCTACGGACGCTCGTATTTGTAAATTGGTGGTAATGGCTGGGGTTGTTTAATCTCCTTTATAGAGGCAAAAAATCACGTGATGGAGGTGACCTACATACAGTTACACGAAATCGGAATTATCTAAAGGTTGGATAATATCTACATCATCAGGACGCGGAAGCCTGCCACCCATCCAACTATTGAACAGACTGAACGTCACTCAACCTCGCTGGTTTACATGAGAAGTGGTAATGCTGCGACGTTGGCGAAGGAAATAATATATACAGCATCTAGAGAAACTATGAATATAGATTAATTAGATTGTCAACCCGTATTCACAGACTTTGAAGTTTTTATAGTCTTTATAAGTCTCTAATTACATATCAACTTTGTTTTATGAATAACTTATGGGGTATTACCAACTCACCGAGAACTTAGATGAATTTAAGCAAAGACAAAGGTGTCTAATTTATTGCATGGAAAAAAAAAAAAAATGCTAAGGTTCATAGAAGACGCGTTTCACCAGTTAACCCCACAATAAAGGTGGAATTAGTAAACGAAACTATATCAAACGCGATACTTGGAAGCATAATTCGTTAGTTTAGAAGAAAGGCTGCCACAATGCACAACTTGCTGATTGTTCAGAACATATAGTCAGATGTGTTGACAAATAGGCAATGTTGTTAATTTAAATGACAGAAGGAACCTACAGTTCAAAGTGGAATTCGAACCACGGGTCATTACATCATTTGAACGCGGAAGGCAGTCACCCATCCAACTATAACCCAGACCCAACGCCGCTTAACCATTCGGATCTAACGGGAAGCGGGAGTATAGAACAACGTAGCCACCTCGTGAATCCACTGAATGTCTGTTTTGGGGTCATTTAGCCTCCTCCTTAACGGCAAAGGTCATATGACGAAGGGGACCTTCAGCTTTACGTAGGATCCATGGGTCGATATACCATTTGGACGCGGAGAACGGTCCCCCACCCAACTATGTCCCGCACCCAATGTCGCTTAACTTCGTTGACCGACGGGAAGTGGTGTTGCGACATGGCCACGACATAGCTCCGCTGAATGTTAGGTTTTGAAGGTTTGTTTACTTTGTTTACTGAAAACAAACGAGAAAGTCAATGCAACCATAATGACCAAAATCTGTTTCACAAAGATCAAACGACAAACTGAATTTTAACTTAATTTTGAAATTGAATTGGTCACAGAACTTAATTTTAAAACTATTCAAATTACTTGGTTAAACATTCAACAACTTCGAAATCTTTTAATTAAGTTATTTATATTTACTTACATTTTGACATTCGATGCAAAACTTGTAACTAGTTTATGCTTTATACAAATAAGTGTGAAATACGTCAAAGACTGAAGGCCAAATTGATTTGGAATTAATTGTCACGAGCCAATTACGGGAATGCGATGCTACAGCAGAGTAACTCTACTCCAATTTGTGATGTAGAAATTTACATCATGTGGCACTTTACACTCACCATTTGGTCGTGAAATGTTGTTGCTAATTAAAAAATTATATACATACATACATACATATATATATATATATATATGAAAATTATTTCACGAATGTAACACGTGCAAAATATATATGATGAATAAAACCACGAAGGAAAGGAAACACTGAGTGGTGTTCAAGCGCTTTCGTCTAATGACATCCTTAGGAACACTGAAGTAAATAAAGAGTTCAAGACTATAAATTATATAGGTTACAAAAAAAAATATATATATATATTATATAAGAAAAAATTGTGGGAGGAGCATACACACACACAAGGCATTGCGAGTACAAGGGGCAAACTCGCCAAACCAGTTTTGATAAACGCATTTAAACTTTGTGACTATTATGTACGAGGGGCCCATAGCGCAAATACACGCATTGAAAATAACTACATTCTGAGTGTACGAGGGTGTATTTGGCATACCAAGTTGTCTGTGATAGAGGAAGGGTTGAACTATGTGGCGAGTTCGCACCATGCCATTCCAATAGGTCCTAGATTTGGCATTTTTGTCATTCATTATTGAACCGTAAAATTCAAATTCATTCGCATGTAATATAATATAATTAACCACTGTGCATTTGTCCATCATCATCATTAATTTTAATCCCAATAATTTGAGGGTATTTCACTTCAAGCTTGGTAACCTTATTCAATGTAATCATTTATTTCTTTATGTTGTTAATTAAACCAAAAATCGTGAAGTATATGAATCTCTTAATGGTATTCATCTTTTCTGGTGACTCCTCAAGCAAACAACGTTATAATTAAATCAATTATTCTTATAGAGCCTACCGCAACAGCGCACTATAAATTGGTAATACGCCGCCATACAAACATCCTCTACAGTGAAATTTGTACAAAAGCATTTTTAAAGTGACATTAATTACCATTTACTTTATGAGCAGTAGAGTGAAAAATTCGTTACAACAGATGACAAAATTCAAGCCATCTCCAGCATTACCCCCTCCGCTTCACGGAGCCTCCATCCCTTTCATAGTAGGCGACGAGTCTACTCCATCGTAGTCCTGCGATTGCAAGAAAGGCTTTCTACACTCATCATCATGCTGGCCTTTTGCTGGGAATTACAACGGCCGGAATAACCAACCACGTCTACGAAAAACTAACCCAGCACTCCACTCCCCCACTTTGCACTAGAGCACGAATTTTTGTGTCGGTCACTACGGGCACCATGTACTCCCCTCTGGCCCTACAGTAAGTGCGACTCGCCATGCACGGCGTTAATTTTTTCGCCAACACTTCCTCCAGATTATTCGACGGTCTTAAGCAAGGGGCCCCCGTGTGGTAAATCATTTGGCGAAATTTTCCTATGACATGCCCCTGCACCAGTGAGGCCAACTCGTAGCACAACATAGTGCCTCCCACTCCCAACGACAGGGCTTCAAAAACGTTCTTCAACAGCAAGCTAGGGTTCCCACACAAATTTGAAATTCATTTTCCAAGACTTTTCCAGAAGAAATTGAGGATTCACCGATTTCCCAAGACTCAATTCTTTACCATTTACAAAGACAAAAGTTGCATTATTACAGACTGTAAAAAGCTATAATAATAATTATACTTATCAACACTTATTACATTATAACTAAATTATTAAGGTTGCGCTATAAGCTTTATCTAGTAAATGAATTGCTTTATCCACAATTTTAGCGCCGTTGGCAAATTTAGAAATTTTACTCACTAAACTGACATTAAGATCGTTGATGTATATTATAAGTAGTACTAGTCTCAAAACTAACCTTGCGGAACACCGCTAGTTACATTAGCCCACCCCTGACTCTTCCCCATTAATTACTAGTTTTTTTTCTACCAATTAACCAATTATCCATCTCATTAAGAACTTGACCCCTTTTTCCGTGAGCTTTAAGTTTTTCCAACAATCGTTTATGCGGAACTTCGTCAAACACCTTTTGAAAATCCAATTATATTATATCTACCGCTCTATTATTATTACAATCATAAATACGGACGTCGTCATGAAAATATTCTAATAAATTTGTTAAACGAGATTTATTTCACGAAACTCATGCTGACTTTGTTTAATACGATAATTGCTTTCAAAATGTTCGACTATACGATCTCTAATAATTGATTACATAAGCTTTCCGAAATAGAAGTTAGACAAATAGGCCTATAGTTTCCCGTTTCTTGCTTATCCCTTTTCTAAAAATTGAAGTTTCATAAGCTAATTTAAAATTCAGAGGAACAACATCCTTCAATAAAGATTTATTAAAAATTTGACGCAACCGATTTATATTTCATCTTAACTCTTTTTGAGGCTTTGGGTAAAAATGATCTACACCTGGCGATTTATTAATTTTTACAGTGTCTATATAGTGAGCAATGTCTTCAACGTAAACAGTTGTCAATATGCAATGGAACCCCGTTTACGTCACTAAACATATTACTAACCAAACCTCCGGGAATAAATGATTTATCCTCAACTATAAACTGATGTAAAGTTTTTTAAATTATAGCTATCTTCAATATATTTTATTAAATTACCACCAGAGTCTACCAGTGACGCAATACTGTCCCTCAAAGATTTCTATTACTAACACAATCATTACATTACATTTGGAAAACATGAAGCCACTGGGGCCTATCGAGGTTATCCAAGTCATGAGCTATATTTTATTATAATAAAATCTTGCAAACCGCCAATCTCTGCAATCGTAAAGCTTTAGTGCTTTCTTTACATTCATGAGCTACTTTAATTTCAAATTGGCGTTTTGCACTTTTAATTAAACATTTAACATTTCTATGTAAATTATACCAGTATTAAAGTAGTGATGCGTACGGTCCTTTCTATACCTCTTGTAGGCTACATTTCTATTCCACCATTTAGCTCGCACATGAATTTAACTCTCTTAACTCTCTCGGGTACGCAGCGAATGTCCTAATTTATGAATAGATTCTTGAAATTAGCTCACACGCTAAGAACATAATCTACCGCTGAAAGTTCATCCCAATTTATTAAGCTTAATGAAGCTCTAAAATCATCGAAATTTGCTCTCCTAAAATCAGGCATCTTGAAGTTATTTAATTCTCTAAAAGTTTCAACATTAACCGAAAAACGTATCATACTATAATCGCAATTACAAACTTTCTCCGACGTCTACATTCTGAACTAAATTATCAATTAGTAGTCAAAACTAAGTCTAAAATATGCTAACCGCGGGTTGATTCCAATACTTTTTGAAAAAGAAAATGGTAATTATTCGTTTTTTGACCCAGTCTCTTTTTATAATGAGAGCAAACGTTTCTGGTCAATTTGGAGGTGCTCTGCACGAATCTGCCATCCGTTCCCTGTGCAAATGCGTAGTTTTCGAGATATCGTCATCTCGAAAACTCAGCCTAACCAAACTCAGCCTAACCAAACTCAGCCTAACCAAACTCAGCCTAACCAAACTCAGCCTAAACCAAACTCAGCCTAACCAAACTCAGCCTAACCAAACTCAGCCTAACCAAACTCAGCCTAACCAAACTCAGCCTAACCAAACTCAGCCTAACCAAACTCAGCCTAACCAAACTCAGCCTAACCAAACTCAGCCTAACCAAACTCAGCCTAACCAAACTCAGCCCTAACCAAACTCAGCCTAACCAAACTCAGCCTAACCAAACTCAGCCTAACCAAACTCAGCCTAACCAAACTCAGCCTAACCAAACTCAGCCTAACCAAACTCAGCCTAACCAAACTCAGCCTAACCAAACTCAGCCTAACCAAACTCAGCCTAACCAAACTCAGCCTAACCAAACTCAGCCTAACCAAACTCAGCCTAACCAAACTCAGCCTAACCAAAACTCAGCCTAACCAAACTCAGCCTAACCAAACTCAGCCTAACCAAACTCAGCCTAACCAAACTCAGCCTAACCAAACTCAGCCTAACCAAACTCAGCCTAACCAAACTCAGCCTAACCAAACTCAGCCTAACCAAACTCAGCCTAACCAAATCAGCCTAACCAAACTCAGCCTAACCAAACTCAGCCTAACCAAACTCAGCCTAACCAAACTCAGCCTAACCAAAACTCAGCCTAACCAAACTCAGCCTAACCAAACTCAGCCTAACCAAACTCAGCCTAACCAAACTCAGCCTAACCAACTCAGCCTAACCAAACTCAGCCTAACCAAACTCAGCCTAACCAAAACTCAGCCTAACCAAACTCAGCCTAACCAACTCAGCCTAACCAAACTCAGCCTAACCAACTCAGCCTAACCAAACTCAGCCTAACCAAACTCAGCCTAACCAAACTCAGCCTAACCAAACTCAGCCTAACCAAACTCAGCCTAACCAAACTCAGCCTAACCAAAACTCAGCCTAACCAAACTCAGCCTAACCAAACTCAGCCTAACCAAACTCAGCCTAACCAAACTCAGCCTAACCAAACTCAGCCTAACCAAACTCAGCCTAACCAAACTCAGCCTAACCAAACTCAGCCTAACCAAACTCAGCCTAACCAAACTCAGCCTAACCAAACTCAGCCTAACCAAACTCAGCCTAACCAAACTCAGCCTAACCAAACTCAGCCTAACCAAACTCAGCCTAACCAAACTCAGCCTAACCAAACTCAGCCTAACCAAACTCAGCTAACCAAACTCAGCCTAACCAAACTCAGCCTAACCAAACTCAGCCTAACCAACTCAGCCTAACCAAACTCAGCCTAACCAAACTCAGCCTAACCAAACTCAGCCTACCAAACTCAGCCTAACCAAACTCAGCCTAACCAACTCAGCCTAACCAAACTCAGCCTAACCAAACTCAGCCTAACCAAACTCAGCCTAACCAAACTCAGCCTAACCAAACTCAGCCTAACCAAACTCAGCCTAACCAAACTCAGCCTAACCAAACTCAGCCTAACCAAACTCAGCCTAACCAAACTCAGCCTAACCAAACTCAGCCTAACCAAACTCAGCCTAACCAAACTCAGCCTAACCAAACTCAGCCTAACCAAACTCAGCCTAACCAAACTCAGCCTAACCAAACTCAGCCTAACCAAACTCAGCCTAACCAAACTCAGCCTAACCAAACTCAGCCTAACCAAACTCAGCCTAACCAAACTCAGCCTAACCAAACTCAGCCTAACCAAACTCAGCCTAACAAACTCAGCCTAACCAAACTCAGCCTAACCAAACTCAGCCTAACCAAACTCAGCCTAACCAAACTCAGCCTAACCAAACTCAGCCTAACCAAACTCAGCCTAACCAACTCAGCCTAACCAAACTCAGCCTAACCAAACTCAGCCTAACCAAACTCAGCCTAACCAAACTCAGCCTAACCAAACTCAGCCTAACCAAACTCAGCCTAACCAAACTCAGCCTAACCAAACTCAGCCTAACCAAACTCAGCCTAACCAAACTCAGCCTAACCAAACTCAGCCTAACCAAACTCAGCCTAAACCAAACTCAGCCTAACCAAACTCAGCCTAACCAAACTCAGCCTAACCAAACTCAGCCTAACCAAACTCAGCCTAACCAAACTCAGCCTAACCAAACTCAGCCTAACCAAACTCAGCCTAACCAAACTCAGCCCTAACCAAACTCAGCCTAACCAAACTCAGCCTAACCAAACTCAGCCTAACCAAACTCAGCCTAACCAAACTCAGCCTAACCAAACTCAGCCTAACCAAACTCAGCCTAACCAAACTCAGCCTAACCAAACTCAGCCTAACCAAACTCCCTAACCAAACTCAGCCTAACCAAACTCAGCCTAACCAAACTCAGCCTAACCAAACTCAGCCTAACCAAACTCAGCCTAACCAAACTCAGCCTAACCAACTCAGCCTAACCAAACTCAGCCTAACCAAACTCAGCCTAACCAAACTCAGCCTAACAAACTCAGCCTAACCAAACTCAGCCTAACCAAACTCAGCCTAACCAAACTCAGCCTAACCAACTCAGCCTAACCAAACTCAGCCTAACCAAACTCAGCAGCTAACCAAACTCAGCCTAACCAAACTCAGCCTAACCAAACTCAGCCTAACCAAACTCAGCCTAACCAAACTCAGCCTAACCAAACTCAGCCTAACCAAACTCAGCCTAACCAAACTCAGCCTAACCAAACTCAGCCTAACCAAACTCAGCCTAACCAAACTCAGCCTAACCAAAACTCAGCCTAACCAAACTCAGCCTAACCAAACTCAGCCTAACCAAACTCAGCCTAACCAACTCAGCCTAACCAAACTCAGCCTAACCAAACTCAATCAGCCTAACCAAACTCAGCCTAACCAAAACTCAGCCTAACCAAACTCAGCCTAACCAAACTCAGCCTAACCAAACTCAGCCTAACCAAACTCAGCCTAACCAAACTCAGCCTAACCAAACTCAGCCTAACCAAACTCAGCCTAACCAAACTCAGCCTAACCAAACTCAGCCTAACCAAACTCAGCCTAACCAAACCAGCCTAACCAAACTCAGCCTACCAAACTCAGCCTAACCAAACTCAGCCTAACCAAACTCAGCCTAACCAAACTCAGCCTAACCAAACTCAGCCTAACCAAACTCAGCCTACCAAACTCAGCCTAACCAAACTCAGCCTAACCAAACTCAGCCTAACCAAACTCAGCCTAACCAAACTCAGCCTAACCAAACTCAGCCTAACCAAACTCAGCCTAACCAAACTCAGCCTAACCAAACTCAGCCTAACCAAACTCAGCCTAACCAAACTCAGCAGCCTAACCAAACTCAGCCTAACCAAACTCAGCCTAAACCAAACTCAGCCTAACCAAACTCAGCCTAACCAAACTCAGCCTAACCAAACTCAGCCTAACCAAACTCAGCCTAACCAAACTCAGCCTAACCAAACTCAGCCTAACCAAACTCAGCCTAACCAAACTCAGCCTAACCAAACTCAGCCTAACCAAACTCAGCCTAACCAAACTCAGCCTAACCAAACTCAGCCTAACCAAACTCAGCCTAACCAAACTCAGCCTAACCAAACTCAGCCTAACCAAACTCAGCCTAACCAAACTCAGCCTAACCAAACTCAGCCTAACCAAACTCAGCCTAACCAACTCAGCCTAACCAAACTCAGCCTAACCAAACTCAGCCTAACCAAACTCAGCCTAACCAAACTCAGCCTAACCAAACTCAGCCTAACCAAACTCAGCCTAACCAAACTCAGCCTAACCAAACTCAGCCTAACCAAACTCAGCCTAACCAAACTCAGCCTAACCAAACTCAGCCTAACCAAACTCAGCCTAACCAAACTCAGCCTAACCAAACTCAGCCTAACCAAACTCAGCCTAACCAAACTCAGCCTAACCAAACTCAGCCTAACCAAACTCAGCCTAACCAAACTCAGCCTAACCAAACTCAGCCTAACCAAACTCAGCCTAACCAAACTCAGCCTAACCAAACTCAGCCTAACCAAACTCAGCCTAACCAAACTCAGCCTAACCAAACTCAGCCTAACCAAACTCAGCCTAACCAAACTCAGCCTAACCAAACTCAGCCTAACCAAACTCAGCCTAACCAAACTCAGCCTAACCAAACTCAGCCTAACCAAACTCAGCCTAACCAAACTCACCTAACCAAACTCAGCCTAACCAAACTCAGCCTAACCAAACTCAGCCTAACCAAACTCAGCCTAACCAAACTCAGCCTAACCAAACTCAGCCTAACCAAACTCAGCCTAACCAAACTCAGCCTAACCAAACTCAGCCTAACCAAACTCAGCCTAACCAACTCAGCCTAACCAAACTCAGCCTAACCAAACTCAGCCTAACCAAACTCAGCCTAACCAAACTCAGCCTAACCAAACTCAGCCTAACCAAACTCAGCCTAACCAACTCAGCCTAACCAAACTCAGCCTAACCAAACTCAGCCTAACCAAACTCAGCCTAACCAACTCAGCCTAACCAAACTCAGCTAACCAAACTCAGCCTAACCAAACTCAGCCTAACCAAACTCAGCCTAACCAAACTCAGCCTAACCAAACTCGAGCCTAACCAAACTCAGCCTAACCAAACTCAGCCTAACCAAAACTCAGCCTAACCAAACTCAGCCTAACCAAACTCAGCCTAACCAAACTCAGCCTAACCAAACTCAGCCTAACCAAACTCAGCCTAACCAAACTCAGCCTAACCAAACTCAGCCTAACCAAACTCAGCCTAACCAAACTCAGCCTAACCAAACTCAGCCTAACCAACTCAGCCTAACCAAACTCAGCCTAACCAACTCAGCCTAACCAAACTCAGCCTAACCAAACTCAGCCTAACCAAACTCAGCCTAACCAACTCAGCCTAACCAAACTCACCAACCAAACTCAGCCTAACCAAACTCAGCCTAACCAAAACTCAGCCTAACCAACTCAGCCTAACCAAACTCAGCCTAACCAAACTCAGCCTACCAACTCAGCCTAACCAAACTCAGCCTAACCAAACTCAGCCTAACCAACTCAGCCTAACCAAACTCAGCCTAACCAAACTCAGCCTAACCAAACTCAGCCTAACCAACTCGCCTAACCAAACCAGCCTAACCAAACTCAGCCTAACCAAACTCAGCCTAACCAAACTCAGCCTAACCAAACTCAGCCTAACCAAACTCAGCCTAACCAAACTCAGCCTAACCAAACTCAGCCTAACCAACTCAGCCTAACCAAACTCAGCCTAACCAAACTCAGCCTAACCAAACTCAGCCTAACCAAACTCATCCTAACCAAACTCAGCCTAACCAACTCAGCCTAACCAAACTCAGCCTAACCAAACTCAGCCTACCAAACTCAGCCTAACCAAACTCAGCCTACCAAACTCAGCCTAACCAAACTCAGCCTAACCAAACTCAGCCTAACCAAACTCAGCCTAACCAAACTCAGCCTAACCAAACTCAGCCTAACCAACTCAGCCTAACCAAACTCAGCCTAACCAACTCAGCCTAACCAAACTCAGCCTAACCAAACTCAGCCTAACCAAACTCAGCCTAACCAAACTCAGCCTAACCAAACTCAGCCTAACCAAACTCAGCCTAACCAAACTCAGCTAACCAAACTCAGCCTAACCAAACTCAGCCTAACCAGTCACCTTATTTTGGATATAGTTCTGCAATTGCAGTAAGGAAGTGATGCAGAACTGTAGAATCGTCAGGATGTTCTGCCAGGAACAAGTATCGTGCGAAATATTTCCGGTAATGAGGACGTCTATTCCCAGCACGTAAAACCCACGATTTCACATCCTTCCATTTTTTTTACGGCACCTAAACACCGAGTCTTGTCTTGTCTTGTCTTGTCTTGTCTTAAAATACAGGCAGTATTACACTTAGGGCAAATCACGGATGTCGGAATTATGCCGTGATTGGAAAAAAAATCTAAACTTTTATCTTCATCGAGGCCAACAAGGCGGATTAGGTCTTCGAAATCAAGTTCACAAGATTGACACGTCATACCAGTAGAACGAAAATTACCACACTAACCAGAAACAGAAAGAAGCAGCCAAAGCAAGAAAAAGTAGCCAAGAAAAATCTCCAAAAGAGTCCAAAAAAGGTAGCCCAAATAAACAAACCAACCGAAATTTATATACATACATATTAGAAAGTAGAAAATATATTTTTTTAAAAAGTACATTTTATACAAATTTGCACAAGATAATATATATTTTCTTATTCAGCTTTGATTGTTATTCAATATATATTGCTGTATAGCTGGGTGTGACTGGGTCAAAAAACGAATATTAACCAAGAAAATTAGGTACTTACGTATTATCGGGACTACCAAACTGTTTATTATATATTTTTGCTCTCATGACGAGAGCAAAAATACATAAACAGTTTGGTAGTCCCGATAATAAGTACCGAAAATTATAATCTTGTAAAAATGTATCAAACACATACCCACAGCCTCGCTCTTTAAGGTACTAAAATTGATGTTTGGGCAGTTAAAGCCTCCAACAATAAGAGATTTCTTCTGCATAAATAGTCTATTTAAAATATTAAACATGTCGATGCCCGATTTCTAATCCTTGCGAAGGAGGCCTATATACATCATCAGAATTAAAAACCAATTTATTTGCGCTAACTTCTGAAATAATTATATCTAACTGATCAGTGGAATTAACCTAACCTAGACGTAAGAGTCACCCTGCTTTAGCCTGAAATTTAGTCTCCGAAAAAAAAAAAATTATATATAAACTAACCAAACCCGGGAATTATACAAGTATTTATGCACAGTACGTGATACCAAATATTTCTCCTCAACCTAGAGGCCGTCCCGGCAAGGAACAATTAAACTATCATTAAATAAGCTTAAATATTATACTAAAAAAAAAAGTATATATACAAAAACAAGTATGAATGAAAATACAAAAAAAATCCCCAAACCCAACTGAAAACCTATTTATGGCCCAACTAAACACCCATACAAAACAACAGTAGGGGTTTCAGGATTAAAGCTTCCCAATGGTTGAAGCCTGCAATGAGTTTGTTTAGTAAGTCTCGGTTCCCAACTCCCCACCCAATATAAAAACGATATATTCATGAACACCAAATTAAAGCATATATCCAGGATCACCTGAAGATCAAGGCCCCCCAGCCTCAATTACCAAATGATATCTTCGTTAAAACTAACGAAAACAACAACAACACTTAACCTAACCAATCGTCAAGGGCGTAGAATCGACCTAACCGGGCATTCAATTTAATTTTTATTATTATATTTGGTACTGTGAAGCAAAAAAGCAATACATGGGGGGGCCCCTGATCTTCAGGTGATCCTATATCCATTATAATACAATCTTAAAATGCTTCAATTAACATTACATAACCGCAAATAATAATAGCTACTCGCTATTTAATTAAATAATCAATAAACTGATAATACTGAATTTATACTAACTAAAGCCTACCTCTTTGTGGAGAACCGGTTCATCTTGGATTCCTTTCCGTGTACGCTTGTTTTTAAACTTCTTCGTAAAATATACCAAATCTTAAATTAACTTTTTCTTCCTACTCTTTTATTAATACAGGTTAGAAACCTGAACGTAAATACCATAAAATGTAAATTAATGTCCACCATCAAGTAGTAAATACTTCACAAAAGCAATCTATTTCATAACCAAAATACAAGTTTACCTAAACGATGAAGCCTTTAATTCTTTCTTCATTAACTCCGTTGCGTGAAATAATTAGCCTATAAACAAAATATTACGAAATATCGCTTCTAAATCATAATTTACACTTTACACGAGTTACTTAAAACTCCATTAATGCACTGTATTAAATATTTTTGCTAGTGTATATGCGTATAAAATTTTTAATTAAAAACTTAATGAACCAATCTTTTCTCCAACTTGAAAGTCAAATTCTTTGGGTTATATATTCAATGAAGTTTGCGGTTCACAGATTCACAACTAATGTATTCACGTGAAACTTCTCGGGAAAAAATCACAGTAAAAAATAGCAGTCAGTATATCACGCACGACATTCCTCACGTTTTAATAGAACAACCAACCAACCAACCCCACACACGGAACACCTCAAAGTGCATTTATACTATCTATATATATCTATATATATCTATATATACATATATATATATATACAGGGTGGGCCGTAAGTTTCCATACATAGGAAAAATTAAACGTTTGTTTTTATGTTTCAGATACCCTAAGAATATGCGTTTGACGTAAGATCTTGTTTACTGATGAAGCAAATTTTTACGTCAATGGAGAGGTTAATCGGCAAAACATACGTTATTGGAGTAATGCTAACCCTAACTGGCTGAGTCCGACGAAGATGCAAGGTGCCGGTAAAGTGATGGTGTGGGCCGGGATATGGGGTGACAGAATTATTGGACCAATTTTTGTCAGTGGAAATCTTAATGCCGAAAGGTATCTTAACATGTTGCAAGAAGAGATTTTCCCATCCCTGCTAAACGAGGAAGGTAATAACTTCCCAGTTTACTTCCAGCAAGATGGAGCTCCACCTCATTATGGTCTTCACGTGCGTCGGTATTTGGATCAGCAGTTTCCGGATGCTTGGATTGGTCGGCGTGGTCCTGTGGAGTGGCCTCCCAGATCCCCAGATCTCACCCGCCTTGATTTCTATCTTTGGGGGCACTTGCAGGCCATGGTGTATCAGGAAAAGATACGAGACATAAATCATCTAAAGGAACGTATCACCAACGCCATTACAAGCATAACGTCAACTGTGCTAATGCGTGTTCATCAACAGTGGGGAACACGTATTGAAATGTGTTTTCAAAACAATGGCAACCATGTAGAGCATATTATATAAATAAAAATGGTTGTCCATAAAAAAATGTTTATTTTTCCTATGTATGGAAACTTACGGCCCACCCTGTACACGTATATATATATATATATTTTTTTTTCAACACCTCAAAACAAAACAGCTAACTTGCAACATATGAACTTACTTTTACTTCTATTGAACATATTCTCTCTCTCTCTCTCTCTCTCTCTCTCTCTCTCCTCTCTCTCTCTCTCTCTCTCTCTCTCTCTCTCTCTCTCTCTCACACACTTCTGAAAAGACATAAAAATCGAATTAAAGAAGAATAAAAAAAATTAAAAATATGAAGTAATTTGTGCGACAAAAATCTCGGCCAACTTTTGTTTTATGGAGTCACCGGATGTTCCTCCATTAGGGCTTGATGACAAATTTTACCATATCAAAAGAAAAACTTAAAATTTCTCAGTTATTTCTTTACAAATGTAGAATGTTCTATAATTTCGTTCTGCTGTTAAAGGAGTCTGTAAAAAATCCGTAAATGTCTGTAACAATATCGTATTTACACGGCAATTACTTTTGGAACTATTTGGAATATCAGAAACTAGTTTTGAAATTATTTTTAGATTTGAATTGTGGGAAAATTTAAAAGTTTCAAAATTTATGGTGTGAAGAACTTGAGGTCTTCGTCATTAGACCTACTCACGACGAAGTTTAAAAGGCTATGGTTAAAATTAAAACAGTGTCTTCAAGTTCTCTCGGGCATTAGGCTTTAAAAATAGCACTTCCTGAGCTCAACCTACCCTACTACATCTGAGTACTGGAGTTAAATAACTACGAGTTATCATCAAACCAGTTTCGTTTGATGTGTGTGTGTGTGTGTGTGTGTGTGTGTGTGTGTGTGTGCAACTGGGCATAAGTGAAGGTGAGTGCGAGATGATTCACAGATAAAGTAGGGTAATTTTTTGTGAGGTAACACTTTTAGTACCTCGGAACATTAAAAAATATATAAAAAAAATCTGAAAACCATTTTTACTGTCAGAAAAAAATGTCGATCATGATTAGCTTACATTACGCTATGTTAGGTTAGTTGAAGCCTGGTTAGGTTAGATTAGCTAGCCCCTCACTATTTAATCACAACAGAAAACACCTTTCGAGTCAATTGCATTAGAAACCCTTCACGGTTCGATGGCACTTGAGTTAATTTAAAATAGGGTTGGTTAATTAGTTTTTGAGATATATGGCTTTAAAAAAGTCGGTACTTCGCTCATGCAGAGATGCGCACGTATGTGTGTGTGTGTGTGTGTGTGTGTGTGGTTCAGGGCCGGATTTAGGAGTGGGCAAAGTGGGCAGCTGCCCATGGGCCTCCACATATTGACAAGCCATTATCAAAATAGAAAAAACCCGAAACTAGAAAAACCCGATAGATGATCAACAAAAAAACACGCGCATCCAATACCACTGTAGTACATAAACTTTTACCAATTACTATTTGTTGTGTACTGATTATTATTTTGTTTTATTACTCTTTTAGGCCTACTCTCACTATAATGGAATACCCGAGTAACCCGAGGCTTTCATTTTTTGCAGAAATGAGTGGAATGGACAGACACAAGAGTGCACGATGTTTTGAAAGTGTATGTATGTTAATTATATTATGAATCTTATGGATGACTTCAATTATGTCTTCCCCTAAGGTAGGGGGGCCTCCACATGGAGGCTGCCCAGGGCCTCCACACGTCTAAATCCGGCTCTGGTGTGGTTTCTTATTCTGGACCAGGCGACGTTGGTATAATGGTCCTATACCTATTTGATTGACGATATATATATATATATATATACCATTAGCACTCAAGACTAATACCCTACTCTAACCTATGCTAGCCTGACCTAACTTAAGCTAATACACAATAACTTGTCAATTTCATATCACGTCGATCCGATGTCGTTAGCCTGAGTGTAAACCACAAAAAGCTTCGTCCACCCTTAAATATTTAAATATTATAAAAATTTCTTCAACCTTTGTGGATATCAATCTATAAAATTTATTGAAGGCATTGTACTCTCTCTCTCTCTTTCTTTCTATATACAGGGTGTCCAATAAGTCCGATCTCATAGAAAAATTTGTTTTAAATTAAATTTACAAAAGTAATAAATTAGAACTAAAACAATTGTTCAAATTGATGTCTGGTTTTAGGACCTTCTCAGGAAGGTCTCAGGAAAATTTATTTTAAATTAAATTTACAAAAGTAATAAATTAGAACTAAAACAAATGTTCAAATTGATCTGGTTTTAGGACCTTTTTTTTGTTGCAGGTAGAATAACACGCAATGGCTAATATGAGGCATTTTCCTCACCAGTGTAACTCACTTCAATATTAGCTATTACATGTTTTTCTACCTGCAACGAAAAAAAAAGGTTCCAAAACAAGACATCAATTTGAACATTTGTTTTAGTTCTAATTTATTACTTTTGTAAATTTAATTTAAAATAAATTTTCCTGAGACCAGAATTATGGGACACCCTGTATATATACTGTATATATATATATATATATAGCATTGTTGCTTCCATTGGTGATGAACCATGTACGAAATCCTTGTCAGTACGGTGACTCTCTATGTGCTTGGCAATGATGTTGCGAGCTACTCGTACCCTGAATAGGTGTATGAACAGCGATACTTTGTGTAAAACAGCGAAACATTTCCCTCAAAGGCTCAAACTTGAACTTAAAGTTGTTGGCACACGTGTCATATATAAAGGGTGATCCAGAGAAATGGGACCCAAAAGAAACCCTGTAACTCTTAAAGTATAAGTCCTTTTATAAAATCATAGGCATCATTCGAAAGAGGATAGTTACAAGTTTGTACAGGATTGTACAGGTTTTGACAATACAAGACAAGATAAGATACAAAACAAAATAAAAGTGTTAGTTAAAACTAACCCTTCAAGATGACTGCATGGAGTGTGGAACAGCTGCGTTTCATAACTGAGCAATATTATGAGCATGGAAGAAGTGTAGTTTCAGCTCTTAGAAGGTGATTTTGACATCTGAAAATTTGTCTTGAAAGATCTTTGAGCTGAAACTACACTTCTTCCATGCTCATAATAATATTGCTCAGTTATGAAACGCAGCTGTTCCACAGTCCATGCAGTCATCTTGAAGGGTTAGTTTTAACTAACACTTTTATTTTGTTTTGTATCTTATCTTGTCTTGTATTGTCAAAACCTATACAATCCTGTACAAACTTGTAACTATCCTCTTTCGAATGATGCCTATGATTTTATAAAAGGACTTATACTTTAAGAGTTACAGGGGTTTCTTTTGGGTCCCATTTCTCTGGATCACCCTTTATATATATATATATATATACAGCGTGTCCCAAAGAAATGTATACCCACTTTGTTCGATAATACCAGCTATGAGGATAATAAATATATTACTTTTTATATGTTTTTTAATAAAGAATTTTCTCCTGAATCTAAATATGTAATTATTTTTATTAAAAATTGAAGAACAAAAACGTTACAGATGTTTAAATTATAATTATTATTTTCGAGACTTCATGTGCGATATTTTCTAATATTTTAACCGACTGTTTTGAGATACTTATGTTTAGTGTTGATATTGAAGCATAAATGTTGTAATTATTAGTTAATTCAAAAAATTTACAAATTCCATGGTTAAATGACACTTTATCTAAGATGTTCGACGTCTTCCAGAACGTTGTTTTTGTAAGTTTTGCACAGTGCCGTCGGTTTCAAACTTATCTCGTATACGTGCAAAAATATTAGAAAATATCGCACATGAAGTCTCGAAAATAATAATTATAATTTAAACATCTGTAACTTTTTTGTTTTTCAATTTTTAATAAAATAATTGCATATTTAGATTCAGGAGAACATTCTTTATTAAAAAACATATAAAAAGTAATATATTTATTATCCTCATAGCTGGTATTATCGAACAAAGTGGGTATACATTTCTTTGGGACACGCTGTATATATACAGTATATATATATATATTTCCCTTGCTGTAAACATGGATCGTACCAGGGTTGGAGTGTCGTTCAGTGTTGGCGTTTTGACCTCAAAAATAGTTTAGACATTATCAAGGACACCATATGTTTATATTAGGACGAAGACTACGAGTATTATTTAGAGCTATGTTTATGATAGAAATAAGATGAAGGTATTTGTGATGTAACATTTTGTGTAAGACAATTCCTGAAAGAAACAAAATTATCGTTTTAGATACAGTAGATATAGGAGGATTGGCGTCAGGAAGGGCATCCGGCCGTAAAATTTATTGCCAAAACCAGAGGATGACATACGGACAATATCGAGGGGGGTAGCTAGAAGAGACAGGATAAGGCACGATAGAGTCAGGGTGGTGGTGGTGAAAGTTACGGGAATTTCGAAGAAGGCTCAAGAGAGAAGAATGGCATGGTATGGGCATGTAATGAGAGGAGACGAGAACTACGTTGGGAGGAGGGTATTATCTATGGAAGTACCCTGGAGGAGGAAGAGAGAAAGACCGAAGATGAGGTGGAAGGATCGCATCAGGATGGACATAAGCGAGAAAAACCTGACGGAGGAGATGACGGAGGAGATGGCGCAGGATAAGGCGGAATGGAGAAGTATCCATAACAGCGACCCCCATATAAATGGGACTAATAATGTTGCAGAAGAAGATATATATATATATAATATATATATATATATTATATATATATATATAAATATAAACAAACGTGTGGCGTGTGTGTGTGTTATAAAACTTCTTAAAATCTTCTGAAGTCCTGAAACTACAAAAATAAGAAAAACTTATTAAAAACCTAAAGATACAAAATACCAAAAACAACATCTGCAGATGAAGAAAAACCAAAATTCAAACAAAAAAAGATCGTACTGATAGCTGAAAAAATATCGCAGTGTCGGAAAAAAAATGACAGCGTTGAACCTATAATAATAATAATAATAATAATAATAATAATAATAATAATAATAATTTATTAAATAAATAAACTGAAAACAAAAAAATAAAAGATGAAAAAGAGGACCGAAAAACTAGGAGCCAAAGAATTATAAATTATTTTGAGAAACGTTATTTTAAACTTTAACAGGAAATCTGCCCAGACGTTTGGAAGAATCCCAGAGAAGATAAATAATGAATTTTTAACCACATTTCAAACTCCAAGAATTAATTTTCTACAATTTTTTTTTTTTACTAAAGTAATCAAATTTTTTTACGAGTTTGTATAAAATTTTATTAATCCTGAGAGAAAGATTCATCAGAATATTGTCGTTAAATCTGTTATTGTTAATTTTATTAAAAATCATTTAAAAAACTTTATTTTTTATGTTAAAATATGTATCTTACGAATACGATAATGATTTCCATACAACAACATTTATAGTGGACCGACCAAAATTCAAAAATCGACTTTGAACGGCGTTTTTTGTTAATAGCTGGCACCCATGCTAAATCAATGTATCCGTGGGTGAGGAATATAATGCAGGTGGATGCCACTCTCGCTTTTCGCTTTGAAGGTCATTTTCGAGGTCAAACTGTGCAAAAAATGATATTTTCTAATTTTAATTTAAAAAAAAATATTCTGAGCCAATTGGTTTGACCAAATGTTTTATTTTGCCACACTTAGTGATAAAGAAGTATGATGACACGCTTATTCCATCCGAATTATCAACTCAAGGTCAAATTCAAGTTAATCACGACCGAAATTGTGCTAAAAATTTGATTTTTTATTTTAATTGGCAAAAAAAAAAATTGAGCAAATCTGTTTGTCAAAACAATTTATTTTAACATGATTAGTGCCTAATAAGCTTGATGGCATGAATTAAGTACTCACAGTAACAGAATTATCACAACTAAATCACAAAACAGTAAATATAGCCCTATAACTATACAGTTTACACACTAGTAACATCTACAAGTTCACGTTTCTTGATAAACAGCACCGAAATGCTGCACTGACAGTCACAATTGTGTGGATTGCAACACTTAAGAACAGAGTTATTAGTTCTTTACAGCTCATTCCAGCTTCTTTCGATTTCAGCCCGGAAGAGAGACATAGATCTACTGTCCAGCTGGGTTACAGCAACCGCTGTCGTCACAACCACAAGCTGTCGTACACTTCATCCTTTTCCTGTTGTTTAAAATAAAAAACAATTGGCAACAGGAGCTCTGGGGGTGGTAATCGGGGATGAGTCTGTTGACATCTAATGCCAGCTTGTGACATGCCAGCGTGTGATATGCCAGCAAAAAAAAAAAAAATTAGACTAACACGAACTTAGTCGTAGCTTGTTGAATAAATTAACCCACTTCTTGTTATTCTTTATGCTTTTTTTTTCTTCTTCTCTCCTTATTTGCATGTCTGTAACTCTCTATATTGCATGTCTGTAGTTTGCATGGTATGACAGTGTTTGAGTTAAGAATGTGTTGCATGGTTTGTAATACGTTCTTATTTTACTTCTTTTCGTCTTTCACGCCTTTCTAGCCTAGTGGGCTGCATCCTCTACCTCCCTATGGAGTGGAGGATCTGTCTGCAACAGCTGGAAGAATGTGTTGCTTTGAGTTAAGAATGTATTGCATGGTTTGTAAGCGTTCTTATTACTTCTTTTTATCTTTCACCCCTTTCCGGCAGAGTGGGCTCTACCTCCCTATGGAGTAGAGGACCGTTCTGCAATCTTTCCTATTCTCTCCGACTATTTTTCTGATTGTCGGCAGTGGCCGGCGGATGATGATGGTGAGTCTTTTTTCTCTTTTTCTGAATGAATGTTAACCCACGAGTGATAGGTGTTGCTACTTACTTAACCCCTTATTCTCTTCTCTTAACCCCTACTCTTTCCTTTCTCTCGGGCTAACCTTAAAGTGGATCTTAGGGTCTTTGTTAGCCTTAGCTTCTGTAGATCTGTTCAATCAGTCTCTCCTTCATGAAGCCGACATTGCTGCTTTCCTCGATCCTGAGCTGTCAGCAGGTTCTCCACAACATCTGTGGGTGCAGTGTCTTTGGTTGCCAGTGAAACAAGTGGGATGTTAGTGGCGGCATTTGTATCTCCTGCTTCACTTACGTGAACTCTGAAGACATCAAACTGCTTCAACTGCTGAACTAGCTTCATGACATCATGAGCGTCACGCCTAGTGCGAGAAGGCAGACTGTCAACCCGAGTGAAGGTGGCTTCCCCATCATCATCTTGAAGATTGAAGAGGCATCTTGTGTCTTGAGAGATGCGTGACCGCTCTGACCATGTGATGCAGAACCTGTCTCTTGCTTGGTCATTCTTTGTGATGCCGATGATACCATTGTGCATCTTGCATATACGATTTATCCATTCGGTTGCCTGATCAGCTGGAACTTGGTTGAAGCGCTTCGCCCTCCTCTTGACGACAAAGTTCCCATTACAGAACTCTGCATGAACTTCTGGTGCTGACTTCTCAAGACCTCTGATATCAGCCAAGTAGACCGGCCCCAACGTGCATAGTTTGTGTGGTCATAGATAGTTAGCCAAGGCAGCATTGCAGCAAAGGCTTCTATGTGGAGACTCCACATGCCATCTCTCTGAGCTCTGATGAAGGCCAGTAGGATCTCTACCATTTCCATGTAGGATGACCACAGCATGAAGTTGGGATTTTCAGTGCTGGTCATTGAATTCCTCCATGAGACTGGAATTTCTCATCTGCCGAAACGTCTGAGAAGTTGTTAACAGCATCGCGCATCTCATCTATGTCAGCTCTGTCTTTGAAAAGCAAAGTAACATTGAGGGCAAGTTGTTTGACGTTCTCATCTCCGTTGCCAGTTGCAGCCAGCCATGACTCAAACATCTGCCGCTTGATGCGCCACAGTGCCTCATACGTCAGCTGGTGACCTCTCACAGCTCGGTAGTAGGCCTTGCCGTCCAGCATTGTCTCAGTGGTGTTAGCCGCGTACACACCTGCCTCTGCCCATAAGTCATCAAGTCCCACACTTTCCATATGTTGACCAATGGCTTTCAGAAAGTTGAAGCAGATATGGAGGCCTCCCATGAGCAAGACCACGTTGGCAAATTTTGAGATTGCCAAGATTAGTTCCTTACCCCTGCTGTACAGTCTTCTATTTCAGTGTCGTAGTCAGGAGGAGATGGCATCTTGCCAGATGGGAGGGTAGCCTGGTCCAGCCTTTGGAACTCCTGTAGGTCATCAGGTTTGATAGATTTCGATCTCTTGTGCTTGCCACCCTTTTGGCCATGACTCTGGTGTGGAGGGTGGCCTCTCTGCTAGACCATCAGTTGAGTGCTGTGGAAGGTGTTCTTCTCGTCTAAGGTTGATTCCAAGACATCTGTGTTGTCACAAGAGCAGTGAATCATTCTCTCTTTGACGATGGTGTCAGGGATGTAGACACATCCATTCTCAGCATACCTCTCCAGGATGTTCTGAGCGATGGTGGTGTCTATCCGGTAAATGTACAGTATTACACCCGTCTCCCTTTCGAGGTGAAATTTATGTTTTTCCTATGGTTTTTGATGTTTTGAACGAATCTGACCTTCAAAACCGTCGGAAATGACTCGTTTTTGAGATACCCCCACCCCCACCCCCACCCCCAGCCGGCAATGTGGGGGAAATCACAGAAAACGAGTCATTTCCGACGGTTTTGAAGGTCAGATTCATTCAAAACACATCAAAAACCATAGGAAAAACAAATTTCACCTTCAAAATTGACCTAACCTAACCTAACCTAACCTATCCTGACCTAACCTAACTAAACCTAACCTATCCTATCCTAACCTAAAAGAAAAACAGGAATTACCTTTAAAATCTAAGACAGAATAATCACAGTACCGTCTTTTCTTCGTTTTAAGCACAACGTAACTTTTTCTTCAACGCCACAGTTTCTGGTCTTGACGATATGTGCACTCCATTTTACAATGTGGACACTTCACTACTGTCGGTAGAACACCGTGAGCACGCAGAAACTCAACACTTTTTTCTAAATTTTCATAGAAAGCGACAATACAGCGGTAATAATCGAACGAACACATGTCACACGAAGCCATTCCGGTAGCAAATTAATTCAAATTCGAAATGGATGGAGCGCTCTGATTGGGCAGACATGTGACGTCAACACAAACGAACACACAAACGAACGTACGAACACACAAACCAACGTACGAACACACACTAGATACACACCAAAAAAACGTTTATATCTCGAAAACGAAGCATTTGCGACGGAAACGCTATAGAAGAAGTGTGTCTTAGAATTAAAAAATCTACCTAATGAACATATAATAATTGCTGGACGTTAGACGGGTGTAATAGTAGAATAATACCGTCTATCCTTCTTACAGTGTCGATACCAATAGTGATTTGCCGCGTGGAACAGATCTAGGAGAGCTTCTGAGCGGGTGGCTTGGTGCAGAGTAAGACCCAAGCCCACATACTTTGGTGTCAACTTTCGTCGGTTAGAGACTGCATAGACTATGTCCTGGGCAATGCTACACACACTCTGCTTCACTTCCTTCATCCACAGCATCCATTCCCCCAAAGAGCAATCGTAGAAACAGGTACAGACTGTCGGGTATGACGCGACCAACATGTTCCTGATACAAGACCTTGCCATGTCTCTTAGTGTCCAGGAGTTTCAAGATGATCTTATCGAACCTTCAGAGCCACGTGTACCATATCTTGGAATATGCTGCTAGTGGCACACATGCGGACATCAGCATCTTCATCTTCAGTAGACTCTGACTCAGAGGTGACAGGACCGTGTTCACAAGGCTTAGCCAGTGCTTTAGAGATGATGAAATCTGCAGGTAAATTAGCAGCGGCCCCTTGACAATGGGCGTACATAGCTGGCGTTTGATCCAAGTAGCCTTTGAACATCTTCGTAGAACGTTGTTCTCCTGGAGTATTTGACGGTGATGTCGGTGTCATTACACATACTCTCGTATTTGTCCCAGACGTCTCCCATGTCGTATACGTGACCACGAGACAGGCCTACTGTCAAGTATTTGCACAGCTTCGTCATACACTCATTTTCAGGCCCTTGCTGCTCCTCTGACACCGCTTGTTTTCTAGTACGTATCTCAAATGTTACCAAACATGCCAGATGATAGCAGCCTTCAACTGCAATCACATCACTCACCGCTGACAACGGTATGCTCATGACAGGGTCGTGTTTGACACGCTGGATCAAGTCATCTGACTTCTCCATTGTCTCCACCCTGTGTAGTTTCTTTGTGGTCTTCTTTTGTCAAAACATGCGGAGGGTCCAGTCAATCACTGGTGTTGACCGTCTACGCTTTGGGGGAAAAGCCTGAGAGCTTGCACTTTTTGTGGTCGCCGATGCACCCATGGTCTGCTGCTGACTTCGCAGCCTTTTGAGTTTGCCTTCAGAGGTGAATAAAGAGTAGCATGATTTATGCCACTTGAGTTCCAATGCATTGAAATCATCCTTGGAATGACTTTCCAGTCTTTGTAAAACATCAAGATAGTAGGTATCTCCCAGGTTCTTTCTTTCATCGCCCACAATCATAGTTCTTGGTTTTCCTTCTGCTGATGTTGTGCGCAGGTCACCAGCGCTGCTTTGGCAGAAGAAGCAACAATTCTCACTGACATCCTGACGTTTCCTCTTGCACTTGATGACAGCTACAGGGTCCATTGCTGATGAGCTCCCTATCTGCAAAGACAAGTGGGAATGGCAGTATGTAATAGCCACAGATATATTGAAACAATTCGAAACATAACTATCCTTTAGCAGTATTATTATTATTATTATTTTACCAGCTGGCACTGTCTGCACTCTTTTAATTGCATATACCAAACCAATGTCTGGCCAGCCAGTGCACTGGAAATATTTAACATGTGAAAGTATGCTATTACTTGTACTATGGTAGTAGTAGGCACATGCGCACCTCACCCAGCATGCTAAATGTAGTTTTAATGGAAATAAAGACATCCAGAGTCATAGTTACATTCAATTATTATCCATAAAATCACAAAAATCTGCTTTATGTGCTAATGATACACTTTAAACACGTTGTTACATAGAGCCACCACTGAAATGCAAAAATTCGGAATTTTTCAGAATTTGACATTTGTAACCTTGTATGGGACCTTCAAACCCAAAACTGAGAGTGGCATCCACCCACATCTTGTTTGGCATCCTCAATACTATTTATCTAAGGTGGGTGCCTGCTATTAACAAAAAACGCCGTTAAGTTTTTTCTAGAGGACTTTTCAACTTTTGGCCGGCCCACTATTAGGGGTGTTTAATCTCCGTTGTAACGGCAAAGGTTATGTGACGGAGGAAACCTACAGTTAGCTTTACGTGGAATCCGCAACACGGGTCTGAACATCATCTGAATGTATAAGGGGTGGCTACCCATCCAACTAGTAAACAGATCCTTCATCTAATAATCATTTAAGAGGGCTACAAACTCGCACAGTGCTCAAGCCAGCGAATGCGGCTCATTGCTCTAATTCCTGAAATATTATTAGCATCAACATAGAGAGTCGAACCCTCGACCTCAGTTTCTTTACTTCGTTGATATGAAAACGGCGTTACCCACCGAGAGGGACACTAACCAACATTGCCAAACCTCGCTTATGTAATCCTGTGACAATGCGATCCTGAATTCCATACAACTGTCGCTAAAGTTGTACATAATTTTCAAGATCACAACATAAAAGCAATTGTTTAAAATGTTGCAACATTTTCACAGAAATGTTTTTGGATTAACCCATTAGTGCCGAGCGTCACTTCAATGATTTTGTTCTGGCTAACGCCAGACGACTTTATTCAGTCTCGGGAAAGACCTCTCAGCACTAATGGGTTAATGGTTGCTCCCTCCCCATCTGTTTTGAGTGTTAAATGTCAGGTGTCCTATGGGTTGTTTACATAGACTGATTTTTAAATTTACTAATGCAACGTTCCACTCTTGATATGAGCAGTGTGTGTGTGTGTGTGTACAGGGTGGGCCGAAAGTCTGGATCCATAGGAAAATATTTATTTTAATACATAAATTACAACAAATGGTAAATACTTGAAATGAATATCAACTTTAACTCATAAATGCGTATCCGTGATACTGTACAGTAGTTCGTACTCCAGTATAAATACTCAAATACTTTTTTTATTTCAGCCCAGAAATGGCTTCGAATCTAACAACAGAAGACCGGGTAGAACTTGTGCTCATGTACGCAAGACAGGGCGCTACACACAGAGAAGTTGCTACCGAATTCAATAGAAATCATCCTGATAAGCATCCAGTAACACATGCGACTGTTGGCAAGTTGTTTAAACGTTTCAAAGAAACAGGAAGTGTTCATGATCGACGGCGTTCTGGTCGTCCAAAAACTGCAACTGATGAAAATACCTCTGCAATGGTATGTGAAACTTTAACGAATAGTCCAGTAAAGTCAACAAGAAGATTATCAAATGAAACACGCATCTCGAGAACTTCAATTCGAAGAATTATTAAAAATCATAAATTCCATCCCTAAGTGTCTCGATGTCAGAGGCCGCCAATTTGAGCATTTGTTATAATTTGTTGTTTATACTGGAGTACGAACCACTGTACAGTATCACGGATACGCATTTACGAGTTAAAGTTGATATTCATTTTAAGTATTTACCAGTGGCGACTGGCGTATAGGAGCGATGGAGCGGTCGCTCCCCCTTGCTTGAAACGATAAATATTAATTTAACAGATAAAAAATATATTAATTTTAAGATATTAAAATAAATATTCTTGAAATATATTTAAAAAATTCATGTGGCATATCATGATTCATGAGGCATTTTGAGTAAGCCTTCATACAGTACATAATATTCTAAACTTATAGCATAGCTTCAAACAGCGTACCGCTGTTTGAATACAAAATAATATTGCAGCCGAATGGAGCGATAGATTTTTCGCTCAAGTAAATATAAATTATATTTTACTGTTGTAATGAAAATATAAGTACAATCGCGAATTTTTTTTATAATAACTTTATTTTTACTAATAGTTACTTCAGTAATAATGATATAAGCCATTTATATGTATTTTATTAAAATTATTACTTATTTGTAATTAACTAGAATTGTACGTCTGGCATAGCCGCATATGTTAATACAAGTATAGTACTCTTGTGAGCGGCAGTTGGATTCGCACTAGCCTATTGTGAGTCCGTGTTGTTGTACAGTGGTACATTATTATAGTCAAATTTATTCAACAATTATTTTTATATTTTATTAAAATATTTTTTTAATACAAATTTATGGCTTCTTTTGACATATACTGTAAGTACCGTACGGAAGCACCATGTGATTGTTTATGTACTACAATTCTAAAAATTATAAATTTTATGAAATCGCACCCCCATACATTTATACCACGAGTCGCCACTGGTATTTACCATTTGTTGTAATTTATGTATTAAAATAAATATTTTCCTATAGATCCAGACTTTCGGCCCACCCTGTATATATATAAGCACACCGGACAAAAAATTAGTCACCCCTCTCAGAATGTACTTAATAACGTGTGACGGCGCCTCTGGCCTTGATAACCGCACGAATCCGGCGAGGCAGAGACTCTACGAGGTTGTGCATGTACTGAACATCGATTTGCTGCCACTCGTTCATCAGCCGGTCCCGAAGTTCCGCCAGAGTCCTGCGCTTCACTTTCTGTTTCCAGCCTGAACAACACCTTCGACGCATTCAGGATTAAAGGCTTCATTGGACCTGCGATGTACTCGTCGCCTCCCATCAGTGGAGAACAAACAAAAACGGGACTCATCGGACCAAATTACACGTTTCCAATCTGCCGCAGTCCAGTTTTGTGCCTCTGAGCCCATTTATAACGTGCCAATTTGTGACTTGCTGTTAACAGCGGCCTCTTCCGTGGTACCCTGCTCCAGATGTCCATCGCATGCAGTTCTCGTCGCAATGTCCGTTCGGAAATTGGTCGCTGGAGAACCTCATTGGTTTCTTGGAGCAATTGTTCTCTGGTTTGAAAACGATTTGCAGTTACTAGACGAGAAACATGGCGGCGGCCCCTATTGTCGAGAATTGTTTTCCGGCCACAGTTACGCCGTCGATTGTCAGTTGATTGCGAACTACACCACTCTTTGTAAACTCGCTGGACAGTACGCGTTGACACACCAACAAATTGGGCTACTTCAGACATTTTGTGTCCGTGGGCTCTGCCAAACACGATGGCTCCTTTTTGCCACTGAGTAACGTCTGCCTCACGACCCATTTTGCAGACTATATCCAACACACACTTTGTTCTTCACCACCTCACGAAACAGATCTGATCCTGTGTGCTACGTCACCGCTACTTGTCACTTACCAATGCTACATCAGCGCCCTCTGTGTGACCTTGAACTTCCTACTATCGGTGCTATTAGGGGTGACTAATTTTTTGTCCGGTGTGCTTATATATATATATATATCGGGTGGGCAAAAAAAAAAGAGGGAGACCTCAAACTTTGGCTGTAAAATCCAAAGTTATGGTCAGATTTCAATATTTTTTTCACATCCCACAACTAAGTAAATTTCGTATACGGTGAGCGGATTCAAAGAAAACTAATGAAAATTACGGTTTATTGAACATTTCTTTATGTCACTGGAAATTCTCCATTTACACTACTACTGCATTGTCGGATCGGCAAAAAAAAAGGGAGACCTTTTAAATCCTTCATATCTCGGCAAATACGGTACATAGAACCATGAAATTTTAGTATGTTAGTACTAGGTAATTTTATGGTTTGTAAGCCATCTTTTAGCATCTCCTGTTTTATCGATTTTCTTGAGAAGCTTGTCTAAACCTCCTGCAGTTGGCTTACGTTAATTAAAATCGCTTTAATTATCAACTTGAACCTATGATTAGCAAGATTTTTCTGGAATATTCGCCATAAATCCAATTTCTCAGCTAAAATGCTAAAAGATGGCATACAAACCATATAATTACCTAGTACTAACATACTAAAATTTCATGGTTCTCCGTACCGTATCTGCCGAGATGTGAAGGATTTAAAAGGTCTCCCTTTTTTTTGCCGACCCGACAATGTAGTAGTAGTGTAAATGGAGAATTTCCAGTGGCATAAAGAAATGTTCAATAAGTCCATAATTTTCATTAGTTTTTTTTTAAATCCGTTCACCGTATAGGAAATTTACTTAGTTGTGGGGTGTGAAAAAAATTGAAATCTGACCATAACTTTGGATTTTACAGCCAAAGTTTGAGGTCTCCCTTTTTTTGCCCACCCGATATATACACATATATATATATACACAGTGGGATTCAAAAGTGCGGATCCAGACAGAAATATGTTGATAATAAAGTTGGAGTAGATATTATGGTAGTGAAATTCACAATAGAAAATTCTGTAACATCATAAACATAAATTTCAGTTAAACCTTCCTTATGTGGCCAATTCTCCCATAATTCTTTCACATTTCAAACATTTACTCTTTTGGGGTCATAATATCACTTTTTTTAAGTTAGTAAACTAGTTAGTATCTTAGTGAATACTTACTAGTTTACCGTTAATGTATACTAGTTTGTAATATTTGTAATTGCTGGAAGCCTCGAAAATGTAAACTATTTATGACATGCCAAAATAATCGGGGTGTTTTTCTTTGCAGATTCATAAACTCAGTCGAGAAATAATGAAATTGAAAAATTAAAATTTGGATGCTTTAAAATTGTCATGTGAACTTAGTGAAGCTACAGATCTGCAGAAGCTAAGGCTAACAAAGACCCTAAGATCCACTCTAAGGTTAGCCCGAGAGAAAGGAAAGATTAGGGGGTTAAAAGAGGAGAATAAGGGGTAAGTAAGTAGCAAAACCTATCATTCGTGGGTTAACATTCATTCAGAAAAAGAGAAAGAAAGACTCACCATCATCATCCGCCGGCCACTGCCGACAAGTCGGAAAAATAGTCGAAGAGAATAGGAAAGGGGTGAAAGATGAAAAGTAAAATAAGAAAGCTTACAAACCATGCAAACATAGTCTTAACTCAAACACTGTCAAACCATGCAAACTACAGACATGCAAGTAAGGACAGGATAAAAAAAAAAGTATGAAGAGTATAACAAAAAGTGGGTTAGTTTACGCTACATCTATGTTCGTGTTAGTTTAATTGTTTTTTTTTTTAAATAATAATTTTATTGCTGGCATATCACACGCTGGCATGTCACAAGCTGGCATTAATCGTCAACAGACTCATCCTCGACCATCACCCCCAGAGCTCCTGTTGCTAATTGTTTTATTATTTTAAACAACGTTAATATTTTTAAAATGCCTATCTAAACGGTTTTTAAACATATTAACGCTGGTAGAGTTCACGACGGACGCGGGAAGATTATTCCATTTATCAATTACTTTAAACGTAAAGTTTTCAGCGATGTTAGTAATGAAACGTCTGCCACGCAACTTATATCCGTTATTACGAGTATTGCTATTATCGAAAGTGAACAGTTTGTCAAAATTTACGTTATCGATTTTATTAACGATTTTGAAAACTTCAATAAGCTCCGCCCTTAATCTCCTAGTTTCGAGTGAATGCAAGTCTAACTCTTTAATCCTATCTTCGTAAGACTTGTTGCGCAATGACGGAATTAGTTTCGTGGCGCGACGCTGAACCCTTTCCAACCTATCAATATCCTCACGCAAATACGGGCACCAAAACTGAACGGCATATTCTAAATGAGGCCTGACTAGAGACTTGTAGAGGGGCAATATAATATTCTTCGATTTAAATTCGAAATTACACGCTATGAAGTCTAACATCCTATTAGCTTTTGCGTAAGACTCCAGGCACTGGTTCCTAACTTTTAAATCCTTAGATACGCATACGCCTAAATCTACTTCCTCGTCAACGCTCGCTAACTGTTTATTATCCATCGTGTACGTGTAATTATTGTTACGAGAACCTATATGCAAAAGTTTACATTTGTCTACGTTAATTTGCATCTGCCACTTATCCGTCCACTCCATAATCCTATTTATATCGTCTTGGAGCCTATTTCTATCGTCCTCGTTAACAACTTTACCGCCTATTTTAGTATCGTCCGCGAATTTTGACACGTTATTGGTCAAGCCTACATCTATATCGTTAATGTATATTACGAATAGCAATGGGCCTAACACTGAACCCTGAGGGACACCGCTACCTACATCCAACCACCCCGATTCCCTACCATTAACAACGACCCTCTGTTTCCTAGCACGAAGCCATTCCTCTAACCAGTTAGCTACCCGACCGCGTATACCGTGCGCTTTAACCTTCGCAACTAATCTTCTATGCAGAACTGTATCGAACGCTTTTTTAAAGTCTAAATAAATAACGTCAGCCGCTCTATGCCTATCGTATTCGCGCACTATTGTACGGGCACAAATAGTTGTTCTAATGAAATCTGGGTATAGCCAACGGAAAATTGCAGCTAAGCTCAACATTTCCAGAGGTACTGTAAAAAAAAAAAAAATCCACGTTTGCTGGATCTGGAAGTCTTTAAAGCGAATGTCATTCAGGAAGATCCTGAGTTACGACTCCATCCGATGATCAGTTTGTTAAGGTTTCGTTTCTGCGTAACTGATCTAATAGTGCAAACCAGATTCAAGCTAAATGTAATGCCCACCAATTGAATCCTATCAGTAAGTCAGCTGTAAAAAGCCAGTTATGAACTCTATGGAAGAGAAGCAGTATTAAAATCATTGCTAAGGAAAGACAATCAAACCAAAATACTAAACTGAAACAAGAAATAATAGAATTTTATAGTTAATAACTGGAAAAACGTCCTTTTTACTGAGGAGTCCAAAATATAAATTTTTGGAACCCACCACAGACTGGATGTTGAGGAGACGTAAGAGCGAAATATTGGTGAAGCAGCGTCTAACACCTACTACTAAGCGTGGAGGAGAAAACATCCAAGGTTGGGGCTGCTTCACCTACAATGGAACTGGGGATATCCACGGAATCAATTATATTATAGTCTCACGAAGGAGAAGTACCACCCTATTCTTCAAAGCACGCCATCCCTTATGAACTGAGGTTATGTGATAATAGATTCATTTTCTAACCGGATGTCTATCTTAAGCACACCTCGAACGGTACTTAAAGTCGAAGGAAGAAAGCGGCAACCTGAAAATAGTGGGTATTCCTCCGCAGTCACTAGACGTAAATCCCATCCAGCATTTGTGGAAACACGTTAAAAGGGAGAAGGCCCAAAGGAATCCTACAAGTGCAGAAAATCTCTGGAATACTGCGTAAGAATGTTGGAACAAACGAAATCGTAGTATTCTAGATACATTAGTGATTAGTAGAATCAATGCCCAAAGAGTTGAGGCAGCTCTAGAGGGAGGCAAAAAGTAGCCACACAAACTACTAAGTTCAACGAACTTTTCGGTCATTTGTTACGATTTTCCTTTTATCATATTATATATTCACCTTCTAAATATTGGCTTAAGCTATATTAAATATTCTTTGTAATTTCTTCTATTAATATCATTAAAAAGATAAACTTCGGCCTAGATTCGAACTTTTCAACTCCACTTTAAATAAATAAATAAATAAATATATGCAATAAATCACAGAACAACACGTGATCTTATTAATAAGCAAACAACCACAGTGAAAAGGAAAAAGAAACACGAAATCCGAGCGCTTTCGTGATATACTCACATTTTCAGGGAAAAACAAGAAATATTTCCTATTTCTTGTTTTTTCCTGAAGATGTGAATATATCACGAACGTAGGACGTTAGGGACACCGTGTGTGTGTGTGTGTGTGTGTGTGTGTGTGTGTGTGTGTGTGTGTGTACAGAGGGTTAACAAAATGGTAAAGCTCGTCAACGGAATGCTAGAACGTGTGTCAGCTTTATATATATAAGGGGGAAAGCAACGCGATTCTAAATATATTCATTCATTAAATCTGTTATTATTTATCGACTTTTATTATTAAATCAAAAACTATGAAAAAACCAAAGGTGTCTATTTATTTTTGTCAACTTTGTGTGTGTGTGTGTGTGTGTGTGTGTGTGTGTGTGTGTGTGTGTGTGTGTACTCTAACACCCTGATTGGACAATTCGTAATTTGTAACCCAGCGCTCTGAATACACATTATTGAGAGACGAACATCATACAGGCCCCGCCTCCCAACATTTTCATGAAATGTGGCACTGGATCCAGGAGGTTATGGTGGCACCTTTTCCCTCCCGGTGGTAATCCCTGCAGTGTATCCTTACGTGTGTAACCGAGAAAGAATTCGATCGTATTAATTCAGAGAATCAAATAAAAAAAATGCTACCTTTTTCAAACATAAGTGATTTTTTTTTTAATTGGGCTTGTTTAACCTCCTTCGCAAAATCTAAGGTCATATGACGGAGGGGTATGTGTGTATGTATGTATATATATATATATATATATATATATATATATAGTAATTAAAAAATGTTAACACCCCATATAAGTGCTAACATTTTTTGAATCACTCTGTATATATATAAAGCCTTTACCACTTGTTTTATCCCTTTTACCTCATAATATACAACAAGTAAAGGCTTCCAAACATACATAAATATTTCATTGGCTACTTTAGGGATCGGAGAATCTATTTAATGAAATTATACGAAATACAAGCGCGCGCTCTCTCTCTCCTTTCTCCGCGGTCTCGAGAGAGAGAGAGAGAGAGAGAGAGAGAGAGAGAGAGAGAGAGAGAGAGAGAGAGAGAGGTGCAACCGGGGGCCGGGGCGCAAAGTCAGTGTCAGGAATCGCCAGCGACCAACGTTGAATGCACGGAACCGCAACGTAAGGTAGAGGGAAGGGATGGTACAAAGAAGAGGCCGATAGAGGAGGGTGGGAAGGGGCCTATTGATGGCCTAAAGAAACCGAAGGATGTAGCTGCTGGTCGGGGTGGGTCGGGTGCTGTAAGTGCGGCTGAGTATACGGGTGGCGACGGGTATCGAAAGGTATCGAGCAAGAAGGCTGCGAAGCCGAAGACTAAGACCCCGGTTGCCGCTGTCAGGACCTTTAACCGCTTTAGTCTCCTGTGCGCGAAGGAGGAAGAGACCGTTTTGATTGGGGACTCACAGATCAGGGGCCAAGAGAAGTATTTTGCTTCTGCAAACCGGGACAGGAGGAAGGCAATATGCTTACCAGGGCCGGAAACTGCGCACTTAAGGAAGGAGTTAAGAGAAGCTGCGCGTGCCTAGTGGATGGTCTGAAACTTAAGAGAGACAGGGGAATGTTGATGGGTATTTTGCCGCGGATGAATGCCAGTGACACGCGCTCAGTAAGGTCATTGGCATCAATGAGAGGGTGCAAGACTTGTGCGTCCCACTGGGCGTGAGGTTTGTTGACCCCTTCGACGCGTTTTCGGGTAGGTGGGACCTTTATCAGCGGGATGGTGTCCACCTCAATGTCAAGGGTAAAGGTGTGCTGGGCACGCTGCTCAACCGGCACCGATACCGTATGGTGAGGTCAAGCCCAGGGATTGATGACGGGCCCCCACCGGGGAGAGATGATCTTGAGCAGCTGGCGGACGTACCTTCAATTAAAGGGTGCGTCCATATACAGGTGGGTGACCCTCCTTCCTCGTTGAAGGGGGTTCAGGCTCCTGCGGAAGTTGCCCCCTCGTTGGTGAGGGGCTCTTCAACTCCAAACAGCCCTGGCTGTTCGGGAAACGAGTCGTGCTAGGGGGCGGTCAGAATAGGGAAGGCTCCCTCCGTGCAGTGCTTTTTAATGCTAGGTCGATTAGGAATAAGTTTTGCGAGCTACGGGCGCTCTTAGCATCCGAATACCAGATATCGTTGCTATCACCGAGTCCAGGATTCATACTGATCGTAGGGACTACGTTGGGGAGTTCGAGCTTCCCGGGTATAGAATATTTCACAAGGACCGCAGAAGCTGTTGGGTTATATGAGGAGGCAATTTCCATTTCGGAACAAGGAGATTGTGCTCTCTCTGTACAATTCCCTGGTTCGGCCGCACCTGGAGTATGCTGTGCAGTTCTGGTCGCCCACCCTCACGAAAAATATTGAGAGGCTGGAGCGAGTGCAGGCGAGGGCCACAAAGTTAATCCCTTCCGTTAGGCATATGGGCTACAATTGACGCTTACGCGCCGGACTCGCTGGAAACTCGGAGGCTGTGCGGTCAACTGATTGAGGTTTTCAAGCTCTTACGCGGGTTCAACGATGTCGATTTTAGAAGCATGTTTAGTTTAAATAACCCAACTCGGAACAATGGTTGGAAGTTGGATTTGAAACGGTTTAACACTCGTGTGTGTGGGAATTACTTTACCTACAAGATCTGTGACACGTGGAACAGGCTACCTTCAGAAGTTGTGAACAGTTTCCTCTGTGGATCAGTTCAAGAAAAGGTTAGACTGAATCTTGCACACTATTTGAGGATGCGTGTTACTGTGTTCTGGGGTGGCTATTCGAGAAGCTAGCTGTGACAATGTGTAGGAATTTTTCCCTTGTACCCGTTGCCATTGGTACCTCCTCGGTATGGGCCGCAAGTCCTTTTGAGGTACTTCTTGTCCTTGTAACTCCTTGTAACTCTCTCTATGCAGATGTCGAAAAGAGGTCCTTAAAAATACTAGATTATATTGAAAGAGAGTTCCAGTTTCGGAACAAGGAGACTGTACTCTCTCTTTACAATTCACCAGTTAGACCTCAATTCGAGTATTGAGTACAGTTTTGGTCTCCGTCCCTCAAGAAAGATAATATAGAAAGGTTGGAAAGGGTACAAGCAAGGGCCACAAAATTGATCCCTTCTACGAGACTTCTAAGCTCCGAACGTAGATTAGAACGCTTAAATCTGTTTACTTTAGAGACCAGGAGGTTGCGCGGTCAGCTTATTCAAGTTTTCAAGATACTCAATGGAATAGATAGGGTAGACTACAGGAAATTCTTCTTATTTAATACCAATCCGACAAGAAATAATGGCTTTCATTTGGAACTAAAAATATTTAGTACCTCCCTCTGCGGTAATTCCTTCTATAAAATAGTTAATATCTGGAGCCAACTTCCCTCCGAGTTTGTTTCAAGCCAAGGTGTAAATATGTTTAAAAATAGGCTGGACAAAGTTCTGAATACACTCGGGGGGGTTAAGACTGTTCTCACATATAATTTTAGAATCGATTAAATAAGTATTTTGAAAATAGTTTTTAACGTAACCCTGCAGGAATTTGTCTAAACATTTTCTTACGCTTAGTCCTACCCTACTTTAGAGAGATGTCTCTGGCTGCATTGTGCCCCACATAGCATGATCAGCCATCGAGCAACTTTTTTTTTATCACTTGCCTCAAAAACACTTCTACGAGTAAGGGAGACTCTTCAATTCGACGTAGCAACAACGGGTGATCACCTACGAACACTTTCAGTCTCCATAAGGGACAAGCACACGGGATAGATACTGGGGACTTCCCACTGATACTCCTTGCCGGAAAGAGATTCTCTCTTCTCTCGTGGTGCCACAACACCGGGAAGTATGAACGACTCAATACTCAATATATATATATATATCGGGAATGGGACAACTGGCCGCGGCCAACTAGCCGCAGCCCAACTCACCACGGCCAACTCGCCGTAGCCAACTGGCCGCGGTGGCCAGATTTTATAATTTATAATTTTAAATTTTTTATTCTAAATATAATTTTAGAGGCTGTGCACCTGGGTGTTGAATGCCCGGTTAGGTCAACCGTACGCCCTTGACGATTGGTTAGGTTAGGTCGTGATATTTTCGTTAGCTTTAACGAAAATATCACGACTCAACATAACCAATCGTCAAGGACGTACAATTAACCTAATCGGGCATTCAATTAACGTACCCAGGTATTCAATTAATCTAATCGGGCATTCAGTTGACCTAACCGGGCATTCAGTTGACCTAACCGGGCATATACTGTGTACACACACACACACATATATATATACAGTATATATATATATATATATATATATATAGCGTTCAACATCCACCGGCAACGCCGGGTCGCTCCGCTAGTATATATATAATATATATATATATATATATATAAGCAAAAACCACAAGGAAAAGGAAACACAAAGTCCGAGCGCTTTCGTGATATATTCACATTATCAAGAAAAAAAAAAAAAAAAAAAAGTGAATATATCACGAAAGCGCTCGGACTTTGTGTTTCCTTTTCCTTGTGGTTGTTTGCTTATTAATAAGGTCACGTGTTATTTTGTGATTCTAGTGCATATATATATATATATATATATATATATATATATATATATATATATATATATGCGTGTGTATTTCCACAGGAAATGTGGAATGTTTATCAACGCTGCTTGAATGACGAAGACAGGACTAACAATCACGCAGAAGCTGCGCACCGAAGACTGCAAAATGAACTTGGAATGCAACATCCTACGATTTGGAAATTTATTGATGGTTTGAAAAAAGTTCAACGAGGAAGAGATCTATATTACGAGCAGCTGATTGCAGAGCAAAATCCTCCAGTCAAGTTAAAAAAAATTCAGAGAAGCAGATGCAAGGATAAAATCAATTGTCAGTAAATTTGACAGTCGAAATTTTGTTGAATACCTTAGGGGAATTGCCCATAACTTTTCATAGATATTTGCATTTTTATCCTTATTTTATTTTTTACTCCAATAAAGTACTTTCATAAAGCAATTTTACACCCACTTGTTTTATTACACACAATTTTCATAAAAAAAAATAATTTTTCTATATCACGGCGAGTTGGCCACGGCGAATTGGCTCGCGGCGAGTTGTCTTATTCCCTATATCTGCGGCCAGTTGGCTACGGCGAGTTGGCCGCGGCCAGTTGTCCTAGACCCCAATATATCACTGCGTATGAGCACCTTCCACGGCGGGAGACCGAAGTTGAAACTCGGTGACATTCAAAAAGTTGGCAGGCACAAACACACCACAGATATCCAGTCAGAAAACACGCTCACACACTTGCCTACGTTGTTGATTAGACTAGATAAGTATTTTTGTAGAATACACAAAGCAAGAGCCTTTCGGCTCCCTACCCTACGGGCGAGGCTTGTGCTTCGCAAACTCGCCTACGGCGGAGGGCACGTTAGGGTTACCCTTTGGGGGAGGTCTTATCCCTCTCCCCCCAAAACCCCATCACCCCCCTTTATCTAACTTGGGGTACCCCCCTTGTTGCATAACCCCCTCCCAAACAGACAAAAGTGCTCCTCTCGTGATTCATAAAACTATAGAAAAGAACGCAGCCAATGAAAATCTTAGCTTCACAAAATCTTGACACTGTGAAACTCAAGATTTTATGGCTGCGTTCTTTTCTATAGTTTTATTGCGGTGCTTGGGCCTACGAGCCCAGTAATTACAACGCTAGAACCCTCTCCTCCTTTCATGGGGGAAGGGGGCTGCACCTTGCAACAATTGATCAAACATGCAATTGCATATGCACAAACATTTTCGGTCATACTACTTACTACTTCTTCTTCCGCAGCCTTATTAGCCCACTTCTATGTGGGTCGCTGTTGCAGATCCTTCTTCTTAATTCACTTCTGTCTTGAGCCACCTCTTCCTCCAGTCCCTTATCATTATCTTTCTTCAGTCTATCCCGCCCACCTCAATCTTAGGTCTACCTCTTCTTCTCGTGTCTGGAATTTCATCCTCAGCATCCGTCGTCCCACATACTTTCCTCCTCCTCTGGACATGCCCAATGCCCATACCATCTCAATCTCTTTCCTGTGGCTTCTTGGAGATTGTATAATACCGTTTTCAATTTTGAAAGGATTTTGAAAGAAATTTTTTCATATTTTGAAAGGAAATGGAAGAAAATTAAGGTGTTTTTTTTAATAGTTAAGAATAATTTAATCAACAACAAAACAAAAAAATAGTATGGCATGATTAGATGAGCTAAATTTGCGTTTTTGCTGTCTTTTCTTTTTTTTTCTCTTCCTTCTCTTGGGTGGCTGGATGCACGTGAAGGGGAGAGGCATGGTGTGGAAAATCTGATTTCCTTTCTCATTCCTGTTTCAACCCCTTTCCTGTAGAAGCATTTCATTACCCTGCCAGCGTGATGGCTTTGCGCGTACATGGGTGTAGACATGGACAATTGTTTAAAACCTTTTGGGGCTAACCTGGAGTGGGCCATGGGGTCTTTGTTGGCCCGATAACTAGGTAAATAGACTGTAAATATTTTGTATAAAATCAAAACATATGTTTGAGGGGTTTTGTGACGACACCAAGTAGCTGATATACGATTAGCACAAATATGTTGTTAGTTTATACAACCATGCTCTCTTGTGTACGATTTGTGTGTGCATAACGTAATTGTCGATCTAGTTTATATATTTTCCTCTTCCTGTAAAATTCCTGGCTACTATTTCCACGGTCTGGTATTTTTCTTCAACCATTTTTCTGTACCCGCCTCTGGCGGGGAGGGAGCGGGGTTGGGGAGAGCCTTATGGTTTTCTATCTAATTTTCTACTACTGTTAGAATAATAACATGCGTTTAAATTAATAAACAGAATCCCCCTTCCGAGTGGACCGAAAGGTCTTTCAGGCGCGCGCGCGCGCGCGCGCGCGCTCTCTCTCTCTCTCGTTATGGCTCTAAATAAGAGTTACGATAAACATCAGCTCTTTTATGTAGTCTATTAGGGATAAGAAAACGTATAACATAAATCTTCTATTTGGGTTATAAACCTTCTAATCCTCTTAAACGTATTTCTCCATGTTCTCGTGAATATGGTCTTTAAAATTACAGCTAATGGGCTTTAATGTTTCACTTACATTTTGAAGATTCATCTTCCTAGTTCGCCACCCGTAAATCTCGTTTAGTGACTGTGATTCTAGAACTAAAGTTCAAATAAGAAAACATCTTAAGACTTTTGTTTCGTATTGGTACGGCTTTATATACAGTATATACGCTTTAATTTACGTTTCATTTACCATGGCACGTATTATTTAGCGTATTTTTCAGTTCACTGCCACTCTACCCCGACCTCCGACCATAATACATTCTTTCACGATTCCCTCGGGAATAAAGTTTTGTGCACGCGAAATCCGAATTGATACATTGTTATACCTACTGCGGGTAACTAATGTAACACTTTCTAGGCACTTCAAATGCACAAAGAACGCTAACTCGCAATATTAAAATGCCTTCAAGAGAAGTTCACCAATCAAACTCGTACATTACAATAATTACAGTATTGTAAATAAAGTGTTACGAATAAGCTATAAACAACTTCCTCCTTTCATTTTTACACTTAATGAAAACGACAACAAAATTTCTTTGAAGGTTCTAAGAGATATAGCACGTAATTTCATGACTGTGACGTCACGCTAGGAAAGTAGAAATTCTTTGATATCAAACAAATATTCGACTGAATCTCATACAAAGATTGCCTATATCTACTTGAGCCACGCTCCCATTATAACATGTAAACAAAAAAAAATTTAAAAGAAAATTTGAAGCCAGTGAGACCTTAATATTTACTTTAAGCTCACGAGCCACTTACATTTTTGAGTGCAACTTCACAAATTTGGACTCACTAGTGTTGTTGAGTTAACCGCCGCTTCAACCCGGTGGGACACTTGTTTTGGATGTGAAGCTAAAAATTTTGATGACTGGTATTTTTACGGTCTCACTGGAGTTTCCTCGATTTCACAAAAGCATATGAAATTTTGTCGAAACATGTTCCGACTAGATATGGGTAGACTGTCTCAAATGATGTGACTCCCAAACAGGTCAAGCATTCGCATACCCATTTCATTTTTCCTGTTCTGTAGGCATACATACCCCCTATCATTTATGTCAATAAAAAATCAAATACTCATTACAAATAATATTAAAGCTAGCGAGGATTATTATTAACATCCGGTTAATTTAGATAGGTTGGGTTGGGTTGGGTTAGGTTAGGTTAGGTTAGGTTAGGTTAGGTTACAGTAGATGCTGCTATAAATAGATCTTAAATCGTATTATGAACACGCGAAACTGTTCTTTCAAATCTGGAATTCTCATTTCAAGGATTGTCATTTTCATTTTCATTTCTCGCTTATGAAAATGACAGTTTATATCGCATTTGAAGGGCTCAAGGCTTCAGTTCACAGTCTGATCCCGTAATTCACCTTTGATTTTAATTTATATATATATATATATATATATATATATATATACTACGTTCCAAATTATTAAGCAGATTACATTTTCTCCAATGTCTTCAAAAGTTTCTCCCCGATTTCAATGAAATTTATAGCAAATAATCACTATATATAGCAGCACTGATGGTATTCATTTCGATAAAATATTTTGATAATTAAAATAATTATCTCTTTTTATTGAAAAATATGTAAAATATGATGTTCCGAATTATTAAGCAAGTATTCTCTTTCCGGATCTAAATGATGAAAATGGGTAAGAAGAAGGATTTAACACAAACTGAGAAAAGAAAAATAGTCAAGTTACTCGCTGAAAATATAAAATCTATTGAAATTGCGAAGCAGTTTCGCAGGGCTTATCGAACTGTAAACAAATTTGTAGTCCCCAACACCTTTCGAAAATCGTAGATCCGCTACTGCAGTTGATTGATTCACTTTCATCATTTTTTTTTTATGTAACTTAATTTAGAAATACTCGTGATAACAAGAATCATTGCTTCAGGATAAGGGACAAATTTATATTTAAACTGGGTTTAACCTATTCACTTTCATATTCCGAACCAATTTACTTTCAGGCTAGGCATTTAGAGTGTCAGTGAGGTCATGCTTATAGGAAACATTACTTATTTGTATTATTGGTGTAACTATAAACCTTGTGATGTTTACAGGGGATTTGTGATGGGTTTGCGTTCATTTTTTGTGAATAACAATAAAATTGTAAACAAATAAGGATAAATTTCAGTTTCTTCCACGAAAGAAAATGTATTATACTTGTATTTGACAATTAAGTACTTGTAATTACTTTCTCAAATTCCTGAAGTACATGTACTCGAGAAAAACTACTTGAACCCAAGCCTGATATATAATATATATTATATATATATATGAAAATTATTCACGAAAGTAACACGTGAAAATATTTATGATGAATAAAACCACGAAGGAAAGAAACACAAAATGGTGCTCAAGCGCTTTCGTCTAATGACATCCTCAGGAACACTGAAGTACATAAAAGGGTAACAGCCTATATATAGGTTACAGAAAGAAAAAAAAGAAAAATAAATAACATACATACATACATACATACATACACACACACATATATATATATATATATATATATATATATGCAATAAACAGAGAAGTACAAATAAAAATTAAAAATTAAAGGATTATCAGTGAGGCGTACAGATTTGTAAGGAATAATATCGATTTTTAGCACAAGATCAAATGGATTATAAAATACAAATTTATATTGGAAAACTGCCCGGGTTTTAACACACTGCCTATGGTCAGGTTTCGATATATATAAAAATAAAATGCAAATTAAAAGTTAATAAAGTAGCAGACAAGTTTACCAAAGATTTAGTGTTCTACCCTTCTTATCTAAATCTGTTTGGAAGGAATTCAAAATAACAGGATCGAGTTGAAAAAGACCTTTGCTTATGTTGAAGTTATTTGAAAGTTGGATAATGGCAGACTCAAGAATATTTCTATTAACAATGTTGCTAGAATGGAATAAAACTGAAGCATTATTCCAATCAATACAGTGGGCTAACTCTGACAAATGGACAAAAAGGGCACTGGACAACTGTCCTGTTCTAACGGAATATTGATGCTGTTTTACGTGTGTGCAAATCCTTTCCCGTCTGACCTATGTAAAAGGAATCACATTGTTTACAACCAATTTATAGATAATGCCTGAATTATTGGTAGGGCTATTTTTTACTATGATATTTTTCACAATATTGTTATATGAAAATACTACATTAATATCCAAAAGTTTAAGTACATTAGCAATGCCTAAAAAGCCCGGGAAAAATGGAAGTACTAAAATATTTTTTGACAAAGTACGAGTGTTATTATTGACACGATAGAAAGTTCGTTTTGCCTTGTTGAGACAAGATTCCATAAACGCAGATGGATAATAACACTCGTACTTTGTCAAAAATATTTTAGTACTTCCATTTTTCCCGGGCTTTTTAGGCATTGCTAATGTACTTAAACTTTTGGATATTAATGTAGTATTTTCATATAACAATATTGTGAAAAATATCATAGTAAAAAATAGCCCTACCAATAATTCAGGCATTATCTATAAAATTGGTTGTAAACAATGTGATTCCTTTTACATAGGTCAGACGGGAAAGGATTTGCACACACGTATAAAACAGCATCAATATTCCGTTAGAACAGGACAGTTGTCCAGTGCCCTTTTTGTCCATTTGTCAGAGTTAGCCCACTGTATTGATTGGAATAATGCTTCAGTTTTATTCCATTCTAGCAACATTGTTAATAGAAATATTCTTGAGTCTGCCATTATCCAACTTTCAAATAACTTCAACATAAGCAAAGGTCTTTTTCAACTCGATCCTGTTATTTTGAATTCCTTCCAAACAGATTTAGATAAGAAGGGTAGAACACTAAATCTTTGGTAAACTTGTCTGCTACTTTATTAACTTTTAATTTGCATTTTATTTTTATATATCGAAACCTGACCATAGGCAGAGTGTTAAACCCGGGCAGTTTTCCATATAAATTTGTATTTTTATAATCCATTTGATCTTGTGCTAAAAATCGATATTATTCCTTACAAATCTGTACGCCTCACTGATAATCCTTTAATTTTTAATTTTTATTTTTACTTCTCTGTTTATTGCATATATATATATATATATATTATATATATATATCTATATATATATATATATATATATATATATAATATATATATATATATATGTATGTATGTATGTATGTATGTATGTATGTGTATAATATATATATATGTGTGTGTATGTATGTATGTATGTATGTATGTTATTTATTTTTTTTTTTTTCTTTCTGTAACCTATATATAGGCTGTTACCCTTTTATGTACTTCAGTGTTCCTGAGGATGTCATTAGACGAAAGCGCTTGAGCACCATTTTGTGTTTCCTTTCCTTCGTGGTTTTATTCATCATATATATATATATATATATATATATATATATATATATACACGAGTATAATATCAATCTGTTTACTTCGACTGAAGTATAATTTACAATTTATTCAGTCTTTTAGCCTTAAGTTTTATTTCCTATTTATTTCGGCTGATGTTGTTTTTCTAGATTTCAAACAAACGCTTCAAACATTTAATTAGATTTAATTAGAAGCGATTTACCATAACGATTCGTTCACTTCTAAACAAAGTTATTAAATGTGAGACTGTAATATTAGAGCCATACGTAATAATTACAGTCATACGAATGTTAAAATTTTTCCTGTATGTTTTATCGATCGAGGCAATTTGCCAAGTTTAAATTCCTTTCGAAAGCAATTAATTAAACAGGAAACGCGAGCAATAATTAAAGTAATTATTAATTAGTTTTCAAATAATTACACTTGTCAACAAGGGATTTTGTTTCTTCAACGAGATTGTGTGATTCCTATTGATTTTTAACGCCGATTACAGAAATGGCCTTGAAATTTCTATATCACGCACGATTTTGGAGAAATTTTCTATTCCTTTATTTCATTTTCATCAGCTCGAGTATTTGTACCTTTTTTCTTAATAGCAGCTTCATCATAATATTCTATATTACAAAAGAAAATATCATTAGACTTATTACTAGGCTGACCATATTTCCTTGAGACAAAAACGGGACATTGGGATGCCAAAAAAGGGACGGGGGTTATGTAATATTCTGTATTCATGAAAAAGTAAGTACATAAACATATTGAGCTTACAATTATTCTTCAGTGACAGAACCCATACAAAAACCCATACAAAACGGTACTGTCCCGTTCAAAACGGTACGTATGGTCAGCCTACTTATTACCTTCCAGTTTTTAAAGTGCTTTAAGAATTACAATTCATTCCGAGCTAAAATCGCACAATTTGGCAACCGTGCCGATTTATTGGGGTTGTTTAACCTCCTTCACAACATCTAAGGTCATATGACGGAGGGGACCTACACCTTTACGTGGGATCCGAACCACGGGTCGCTACATAATCTGGAGGCGGAGGACAGTCTCCCATCCAACTACTACCCAGACCCAATGTCGCTTAACTTCGCTGATCTCCAGGAAGCAGTGTTACGACATCGGCCACGACGTAGCCCGGCAACCGTGCTAGTAGAATGATGCAAAGAGTGACCGCTGCAATGCGTTGTCTGAAAAAACACTCGTTAGTCGTTGTGTGTCAAAAGTTTTAAAATGTCTCGCAAATGTGTTAACAACCCTTATACTTTGTTACGTATGCGGCGAGTTCAATCTCAGATTTCAAAAAAAGAATAATCCGAATATTAGAGACGTGGACCTCAGAAGATGAAACTACCGTACACGAGCCTATGGAAATGGAACAAGTCGGACCCAGATTTTCAACCACCTGAGTCAAGAGAGCCTCACTTAATTACACAAGGCGAGTTAAATGATCTCGTCAGGGACTTAAGCTTATCTAAGGGTCAAGCAGAGTTGCTACTGTAGGTTCTTGGCTGTAAGGGTCGTCAAAAAACACTAACATTTTCTGTGTTCCGCAAGCATCAAAGCGATTTGAATACATTTTTTCTTTGAAGGAAATCTTTGTAATTGTAACAATGTAAACGGATTGATATGGCACTTAGTCATGAGCATAAACCAGAAGAATGGGGACTTCATTGACTCGTTCAAGTTAAGTCTGAAGGCTGTGCTGTTACATACTAGAAATATTTATCCATCAATTCCCGTCGGACATGCTGTTCATATGAAAGAGTCGTATGAAAATATGGAGCTTATTTTGAATTACACGGTACACTCGACACAACTGGCACATCTGTGGCAATTTAAAAGTCGTTGAGCTTCTTCTGACATGCAGCTGGAATATACAAAGTACTACTGCTTTCTTTGCGAGTGAGATAATGGTATAATTAGAATCTCTGGCCCGACTAAGGAGTGGCCACTTCGTCAGGTTTTAGTTCCTGGGCAAAAGAGCGTCGTACATAAACAACTAGTTGATCCCATGATGATATACCTGCCACCTTTTCACATGAAGCTCAGACTAATGAAAAACTTCGTGAAAGCGATGAACAGCGAAAGTGAAGGACTTCATACTTGAAAGAGAAGTTTCCGTGAATAAGTGAGGTGAAGATAAAAGGTGTTTTTGTTGGTCCACAGATTAGAAGTTATGAATACCAGCCATTCTGATGAATTCCGAGACGGAACCGAGAGGGTTGCATGGAAAGCCTTTAAAGCAATCGTCAAGAATTTTTTAGGTAAGAACAAGGCACCGAACTACGTGTAGTTGGTTGAGGAGACGCTTGAAGCGTTTAGGTTAATGGGGTGCAATATGTCCTTAAAAGTACATTTCCTGCACTCCTATTTAGAATTTTTTCCGACCAACCTTGGTGACGTTACGTTAGTAACGAACATGGGGAGAAATTTCACCAGGACATTTCCACAATGGAAAAACGGTACCAAGGAAGGTGGGATCCAACGGTGCTGGCTGACTACCGCTGGATATTAATCAGGGAAGCCACAAACATCGACTATAAAGGCAAGTCGTCGACAAAGAGATTTTAGGTATGGTTAATATAATGTTAGAGCACGTCTTATACAATACAACATATGCAGTTTTGTATACTTTTGAGTAAAACTTAATTCGCAGTTTTCTCAAGAACCCTATGTGATACAAAAATTCCAAGGTCATATTCGTGATCAGCAATGAAAATTCTATCAAGAACACACAACCTCGTCGAAGGAAAAAAGGTAAAATTTGTCGACCTCTGTTATTTTAGTTGTCTTAGTTTATGGGTATGCTTGGTATGATATACAAGAGCTGGCATGTTCGAGCACCAAAGGTGCACAGTATACACACACACAGTATATTCCTCACATAACTTGCGACATGTACGCACATAATAATAATAAGTCGGGGGGTCTGCTTTACTTCTTTCATAACGGCAAAGGTTATGTGACGGAGGGGACCTACAGCTTTACATGCGATCCCAACCATATAAGAATCGCTACATCAATTGCACGCAGAGGAATGTCGCCACTCAACTAATGAACAGACTCAATGACGCTTAACATCGTTGATCAAAGGGGAAGAGGTGTTCAGGACTTTGCCACGACGTAGCTCCAACGTATAAATATGTATAATAATCAATCAGGAGTGCCAGAAACTGGCATAGCGCGTATTCCAGAAGTCATCACCCCATCTGAAGTAGCTGTAACTTTAATTTAATTATTTGTTTTTGATTTTTTTCCAGATTGCAGAAGACCAACCCCAATAATTTGAAGATGGAACACTACACACCACAACATAATTCTAAATAAATAAATTATTTCCACTTTCTACAGTATGTTTGTTTTTATTGGTTCAAAAGTATAAGCAAAACAAATGGGGTGATGACTTTTGGAACACCCTATATAAAGAACAATGATTTAAACTGCTTTCCAAGCAGGAGAGTTTGTTTAAACAAACGCAATCAATAAAAAAAAAAAAAAAAAAAAAAAAAAAATGAAATTTAAGATTTCTTCAAAGTTAATTTCCTCGAAACTTCAGGTGGAAAATTCAATTTATATTGCGAGATATTTTTAGGATCGGCCAAGGTCGGTCGCAATGAACGAAAATAGAACTACACACATTTATATACATATATATATATATATGATGAATAAAACCACGAAGGAAAGGAAACACAAAAAGGTGCTCAAGCGCTTTCGTCTAATGACATCCTCAGGAACACTGAAGTACATAAAAGGTTACGGCCTATATATACAGTAGGTTACAGAAAGAAAAAAATAAATAAATAAATAACCTTTATGTACTTCAGTCAGCAAAGCTGGGCACTTGCGTTTTTTTTTTGCGGTACTGCGGTACTACCGCACTACCAAACCGGTACCGCATAACGCAGTACCGCAAAGGATCGCTGAAAGTACAGGCTGTACTTTCAGCGATCCTTTGCGGTACTGCGTTATGCGGTACCGGTTTGGTAGTGCGGTAGTACCGCAGTACCGCAATACCGCAAAAAAAACCGCAAGTGCCCAGCTCTGGACTCTACAACAATAATAACTGGTTATATAACATTATTGAAATGATAGTCCACATGACTAAATCAAATGACAAACCAAGCGTTAACAATTTAAGTAAATTTAACATTTCAGTTTGAACTGTAAGGCCACTGGCTATAAAGATAACATAAAATCAGACATGACAGCTCTAGACTGGGAGGCCAATTTTAAAGAATAAAACAATGGAATGAATTCTGTATTCATTGGAAGAGAAAATTAAATAAATTCTAGAGAAATATGGACCAGAAAAACAAACGAGAGGAAACAAAGAGAAAAACGAACACTGTTCCGCGAGAGAAGAGTAGCTACATAACTGAAACAGTGCGAAGAAAACATTATGAAAAACGCTAAAGGAAAAACATATCGAGGAAGAAGGAAAAAACATGGAAACATGCGAGGAAAATCCAGAATATTTCCGTAAAATTTCGTACAAAGGAACAGAGAAAACGAAAGGACTATACGGGTCCTCTATATAGGCCTACTGAAGAAGACTAACAGTGAGAGAATATTACGAGCTTTGATTTGGCGCTGAGTGATATTGCTCGCGCTATATTACAAATGAAAATAGTAGGTGGCAGGTTTGGACAAACGGAACGTTACACTAATAAAATAATTTACCATGGAGAATATCTTCGAACAAAGGAGAAATATCGAATATGTTGAGGAGAGCCAACATTGGTCTAGCTATATATAAAAGAGGAGACATCACTCGCAAAGAACGACCTCGTGTCACTGACCTCAAATCTTCCTCAACTATTCGAAAACGATGTTCGAGAGAAAACCCATCAATTTTGAAGGCACGTTAAGGATTCAAGTAGAACAGGCAGGGACAGATTAGCAAGATCGTGTCTTGCAACTTATATTTATTTATATATATATATATATATATATATATATATATATATATATATATATATATCTCAGTGGCAGTGCGGTGATTTTTCGTCAAGGGGAAGCAATTCAAGCAAAAACAACAAAGATTATATAAAATAAAAATAAAACTTTAAAATACTCGTATATAATAAAAACAAAACACACATAATCATCTACTTACTTTACTTATAGGTTAATTCTATTCTTTCTTTTTTCAGCACGTATAAGTTGCCAGATATTTCAAGAAAATTAACTATAAGATCTGGACAGCGATTTCTAAATTGATTCCTTTTTGACATAGGGAAGGATAAAATAACGATAAATATATATTCTTTTTCGCTAACATGGCCATGGAATTTTTTAGTAGAAAAACTATATATGAAACTTGTTGTATTCAATAAATACTACATTATTAAACATTAAATGCGTTTTTAGAATGGAAAGAAACAATTTGTAACAGTAAAAAAAAAGCGAAAGTCATTGGGAAAAAGGATGCATTTCGTCAATTGTTGTCCAACTCGAGATTTTTGAGTCGGCTTTCTCAAAGGTTCTTGCACGAACGGCAACCAATGTATATACTATGTATCCACCTGATTACAATCAAATGCTATAAATAGTATAATAAAATGATTTTGTACAAATTATTAACACATATTGAACTGTTTAAACTTTAAAGTATAATACAGCATTTTCTTCTTTCTTTGAATAGGGAAGCATTGCTTCCCTTGCTTCCATGGACCGCACGCCACTGATATATATATATATATATATATAGGGTGTTTAAATGAATGGTGGAAAGAGAAATTGTAATAACTATATTTACTGAACTGATACATTCAGAAAATTTAAAGGGAATTTGAAACAATAGAAACATATTCATAATACAAGCAAAATGAGGCGGTGCACCACCTGTCGAAAGTAACGTTTCGAGTTTTATATCTGATATTTAGTAAACTTCCACATGCCTATGAAAAAACTATACATTCCTACAATATGGTATCGTATGTGGTACCTTTCTTTCTTAATTAAATATAAATTAATTCATTCATTGAATTACAAAATAGCCTCGGAATTGGCGACATAGCCTCTTGGGAATGGAATTAATTGCCATACGTAGAACCCATATGTAGGCATTGGGCCTGCATGACAAGAAAACCAAATTATTTAGTATCAAAATTTTCCATCGTCGACTCATGAAAATTACTTCGAGAGAAGAGTCAACGAACTTTGTAAAATCAGCGAATTCCTGAGACGATTATATTTTGCGGCACTCTGAGCTGCTTATGTTACAGCGATGCTTTAAGCAAAGGAGACGTACTTAATCTTCCTGTAAATTCTGAGCGAATACCTCATAATATAAAACTAATAACTCAAAAGGATAGGCCTATACCTTCAGGAATTTAAATATAGTGATTGCCTATATTAATTAAATCAAATCAACTCGTTGTGTAACTCCATCGTACCGCGGCCCTACATCGAAACAGAAGCGAGGACCAACGAAATAAGAAGGTAAAGTAATTTCTTTCTTTACCATTAGGCAGCGCTAAAATACCGAAGGCACATAAATTTAACATTAACCAATTAAAACACTACTTACCGAGGTCCTTTGAAGATCTCCACAACATAACTCTAACGAAAAACGTAGGGCTTTTGTCGTTAACTCTCCACTGAAATCTGCTGGAAATTTCCAACGGATGAGGGTAACAGGCAATCAACCCATAGCCCTATATAGTTTTTTCACAATGCCTTCAATCATTTTCAATAATTAAACGAAATCTACGCTCTAATTAAGTGAGGAAAACATTGCCCAAAACAGTTACAGAGCTGACACTGCGGCACCTCCAATGCACATTTTTAGGTTTGTTTGTTGTAATATTCAGTTGTCTTTGCGTTTCCCCAAAGATAAAAATATAGAGAGATAGGTCCGGAAGGCGAACTGGCCATCTTGTAGGTCCGTCATTGGCCAGTCCACTGTCCTACGAATGTTTCGTCTAGAAACATATTAGAAACATTCATAGTACGAGCAAAAGGAGGCGGTGGACCATTCTGTTAAAACACTGTTGCAATAAACCTGTAATTTTGTTCCCTAAGATCCTGCAGTTACAACGGTTTAATCAAACAGAGGTATGGAAAATTACCTCGTCGCTAAAAATGAGAACTAAACGAAGGCGATCTTCAGTTTCAATCCTTTTGATAAATTCTTGACAGGTGTTGTCTTGTAGAGTAATCTTCTTCATGCAGTTGGTGAACAACCTGGATCTTGTAGGATTTAACTTAAAATTGTGTATGATTTTAGGCACATAAGGACATGGGATGTTTTACTTAGTTGCTGCTCTCTTCATTGACTTCTTAGAAATGCTTCGCGAACAGCATTGAGGAATTCTTGGTCTACCGACGGATTTCCCTTTTTTGACGCTTCCTTCTGCAGTGAACAGCTTTATCCACTCGGATAAAATTTCTGTATGGTGATAGAGTTACTTAACTCAGGCGTAAATCTCTTAGGGCTGTAAAGATTAATTCATATTTGTGAACCCACCTTACGAGTTTAGCCTTCTATTGGACAGACGCCATTACAAATGAAGCCTATTAGGACAGGAGCCCGGGGCACCCCTTGTGCACCCCCCTCCGCCAGGATCTTCCACCACTATATTCCTCTGAACTCTTAGGGCCTATAAAACAGATTAAAGGATGTTCCCATGAAATCTTTCCCATTTCACTCTTTCTGTTAGCCCACTTTTAACCCTCGCTCTGCCCGGGGGTCAATTTGACCCCCCCCCCCCCCGGCACTTTTTCTCCGATAAAATAAAACGCTTAAACTTAGAATTTTCAAACTTGGTACACCTTCACAGAACTAATTAACACACCTTCAGTAAAAATTTAAGGTTAAAGTCATGTAATGTCACGGAGTGAGGTTAGGTCAAAGTTGAGAGCGAGTTTCAGAGGTTAATAGAACGGAATTTTTTTTTGTGTTGTATGTCATTCTTTTCGACTTTAACCCTTTTATATAGTTGAATTATCTTAGGTATTTACATGTCCAAATGCAAACATTGTATTATCGTGTGAGGGAGGGGAGAATCTTACCCCCTACTCAAATATGTATGCTTAAGCTGCTTGGTATGTATAGACTTGTTTTTTGTTCAGGTATATTGAAGTAGATGGGTATGGTTATGTTAATATATATATAATATATTATATATATATTATATATATTATATATATATTATATATATATATATATTATATATATATATATATATATATATATATACTCGTAATAACGAGCCAAACAGATATATAAACTTATTTAGGCTAGCAACAGTATAGGCATATTTAGGCTACTCGTAGCTGTCACATATCGTACGAGTAGTGAGTATGGCTGCGCCGCTTTCTATTTGTACTCAGGAAGAACAGAGATCTGTTGTTCGTTTTTTGTGGGCAGAAGGTGTGAAAGGAGCCGAAATTCACACGCGTTTACGTGCTCAGTATGGGAATAATGCGTTACCACGGCGAAGTGTGTACGAGTGGATTCAAATGTTCAAGGAAGGTCGGACATGTGTGACAGATGCTCAGCGCTCAGGACGACCGTCAACATTAACCAGTGGTGACAAGCAGGAAGAAGCCAGAGCCATGATTTTCGATGACAGAATTAACAATAAAAGAAATTGCATCTTCATTAGACATCAGTCAAGGTCAGCCTATTCGATAGTTCATGACATTCTTGGTTTTCACAAGGTTTGTGAAAGATGGGTGCCAAAACAGTTGACAGAAGAGCACAAGCGTAATCGTACGGACGTCTGCTCTCGTCTTTTGGCGCGGTATCATAATGAAGGTGAAAACTTTTTGGAGCGCATTATACTGGAGATGAAACCTGGATCCATCACTATGAACCAGAAAGCAAACGACAGAGCATGCAATGGAAGCATCCAACATCTCGCGTTGCAATAAGTTCAAAGCGCAGCCGTCAGCAGGTAAAGTTATGCTAACACTGTTTTGGGATACACGAGGCCCTATCCTTGAACATTATCTAGCGCGTGGAACTACAGTAATAAGTGCATCGTATTCTGACATGCTTCGGAATGAGTTAAAGCAAGCAATTCGCACAAAACGGAGAGGGAGATTGTCGGAAGGTGTTATTCTGTTACACGACAATGCGCGCCCTCATACCGCTGCACAGACTAGAAAATGCCTTCAAGAACTTAAATTTGAAGTTCTCGACCATCCAGCCTACAGTCCAGACCTGGCACCTTCGGATTTTTACCTGTTTGGATCACTAAAAGACGCTTTGAGAGGTCTGCCATTCCAAGGCGATGATGACCTGAAGGAGGCGGTGCGTGATTGGCTACGCACACAGCCAAAAACATTCTTTTGTGATGGCATTAGGAAGCTTGTAGATCGCTGGACTAAGTGTATTGAGAAACAGGGAGACTATGTTGAGAAGTGATGTGTTTATAATTTATCAGATGTGAAAATAAAATTGTGAAAATAAAAAGTGCGGATATTTATTGAATTACCCTCGGATATGTAATAATTCTGTATATTTGTTTGGTGTTTAAATCAATAGCTATATTTATAAATTGAAAGACGAAACATGATGAAGAAAATATTTTGAATTTAGTATTTATTAATTAATATATATTATTTGTATTTTACGGGCATGATGGATTCCGATGGAGAACCATCCAGAAGAAGCTAAGAAAAGAAGAAACAAGCCGCAGGCAGTCAGAAATGTGTCATTCACTGCAAAGGGTCGTCCAATACAAAGTTTACTCCGTTTAAAAATGTAAAAGACAGACCAGCGGTTTGAGAAACTGCGAGAAATTTGTAGAAGGCGGCAGAGTCAATCGATTGGATCAACCCAGAGAATGGATGACACACGCAGACTTTTGCCCGAACAACTGACAGATGAAGACGGATACCACAGAGACTGCTGTCAACGATTAACCAAGAACTTAAATAGACTGGTTGCGAAGGTCTGGCGAAAAATATAAGTAAACAAATGTTGTACAATTTTGTTTCAAACTATCGCATTTCCGCCATTAAATTTTTATACAAAAAATAAATCAAATTTAACATTACTGCATCAATTGCACCTATTTTTTTTTAATATACCATTTTAAAAAAGTAGTTAATACTATTTCTTTTGGCACCATTCATTTACAAGGAGTTACAAAGACGAGGGGAAGCCTCAAACACCTTTCGGTCCACTCGAGGAGGTTCCTGTTAATAAACTGGTTAATTTTTTTTAACTCTTCTAGCAGTAGTAGAAAAATGGACAAAAAAGCATAAGGCTCTCTCCCCATCCCCGCCAGAGGTGGGTACGGAAAAAGGTTGAAAAAAATACCTTGACCGTGGAAATGTAGCCAAGGAAATTTTAGGAAAGAGGAGAATATATGTTAGCTCTACAATTATGCCATGCATACACAATACTGCGTTCAATTCTGGTCCCCATATTTACGACAGGACATAGACAAAATGGAGAGAGTGCAGCGACGGGCTACTAAGATGATTCCTAAACTTATAAACAAATTATACGCTACCCGTTTAGAAACATTAAATATATTCTAGCTTGTAAAAAGGCGAATTCGAGGAGATTTAATCCGGGTTTTTAAAATGATTAAAGGTTTTGATAATGTCGACGCCAAAAAATATTTCACCTTCAGGAATGCGGATAAAACTCGCGGTAATGGTCTGAAATTAGTGGGTAAACATTTTAATTTAATGAAGCTAAACATTTTTGCTTCAATCGTATAGTTAATTTGGAATGAATTGCCAGCCAGCGTAGTTCAAAGTAATTCGATCGAATCCTTTAAAAAGAAACGATGCTTATTTTGCCTTAAACCCCCATTTGGAAGCATTTGTTAGCGCGTAGAAATATTGTAGAATTTTCACTCTGATTCCCTCCTCCGTATTGTAAAATTTTCACTCCCTTTAAATTTCTTTCCTACCTCTCAACCTCTTTTCTCTGTTTTGCTTTAAAACTTTCACTCGTCTTTAAATTTTCTTACTTCTTTCAACCTTCCTTCTTAGACAGCCTCGTAGGGACCAGCCGGTCTGTTGCTTTTTGGTGTCCTTTGTATACAGTACATAGAGATCGGACACAATTTAGCACCGCTGTATAAACTAACCAATATTATACTCGTGCCAATCACGCATCAACCACTCAATATCGTCACTAAAACCTCGAACATGTGGTTTCGATTTTATATAAAATATTTAGTTCTATTTACTGAAGTATCCAAAGAACTCATAACCCACTTCAGGCGAGCCCCAAAAGGATTAAGAGGGAAGTAAAAGTTAAACTCTCTATGTCTACACCCATGTACGCGCAAAGCCATCGCACCAGCAAAGTGATAAAATGCTTTAAGAGGAAGGGGGTGGAAACGGGAATTAAGAACAGAAATAAGATTTTCCACACCATGCCCTCACCCGTCACGTGCATCCAGCCACCCAAGAGAAAGAAGAAAAAAGAAATGGTGATGGCACAGTGCTTTGACGGTTTGAAATCATTAATATAAACTCCAAAGCGGAGTTGGAAACTGGTCAGCGGGTCACGAATCTGCGGGTCACTTGGGAGTGAATTCAAGACGCGTCGAGGTGGGTTACGGGTCATGAGGTTGAGCCATCTGACCCGGAAGCGGGTGAAGGCGGTTCAATGCTGTGATTAGGTGGGGCACAAATTTCCAGTCGAATTTTAAAAATTCGTATATTTTTTTACGTGTGGATTGGGGTGGATTGGTGGTAATCGAAAGAGGCTGCTCTCCCTGTACTCCGGGGAGTACTAGGTCTGTGTTTGTGATACAAGGCATGCAGCAGCCAGTCGGAGAGGCATTTCAGCGCATTCAACCAAGTATGATATCATTATATGTCCACAGCGCGTACTACTGGCACCGGAAGCAGTACAATCACTGTGCATCGCTTTGTATATTACAAGAATTTCGAAATTACTTTTCACTGAAATAATCATTACTGTTTTATGAAAGAGAAGTCAATGGATGGCGGGTCAAGGGGTGTCACGGGTCAGGTGCTGGACGGGTCACATGGGTCACGGGTCAAGGTTGGTGACCCGTTTCCAACTCTGCTCCTAAGTCTTGCTTCAGATCAGTCTCAATCAAGTTCCTCCCCAAGAGAGAGTAATCGGTTTTCAGGTTCTTGAAACCTATGCATCACCTTGCATTTGTCCAAGTTGAATGGCATCTGCTAAGTGGCAGAGCATTCGTCCAACCTATCAAGATCATTTTGAAGCGTTCTTACGCCCTCCTCATTACCTACACTATTTCCTAATTTGGTATCGTCTGCAAATTTAGAAATTGTACTTCGGAGTCCAATGTTTATATCGTTAATATAGATGATAAAAAGTAGACCCAGAACGGAACCCTGTGGAACTCCAATGGTGATGGGGACCCACTCCGAAGCCACTCCATTTATTGCCACTCTGTGCTTTCTATCTCTTAACCAATTATCAATCCAGTTGGAAACGAGCCCGGTAATTCCTAGTCTTCTAACTTTAGTCATCAATCTCGCGTGAGGGAATTTGTCAAAAGCTGAAAGAAAAGATACACAATATCTATTGCTCTAGTTATATCGTATAAAGCCACGCTTCCTAACTAGGGGTCGCGTAGGGGTCGCAGAAACATTTGAAAATTTATTTTTTTCATAAATATACAGTGTTAGTACCTATTGCTTTTATGACTGAGTGAAGGGTCGCGAAAAAATTTGTCTGATCCAAAGGGGTCGCAAGTGAAAAAAGTTTGAGAAGCCCTGGTATAAAGTATACACATTACACGTTATGGAAAAATTCTAATTCTTTGATTCGTGGTGACACATAATACGTTTTGTAATAATGGATTCCAACAGCTTGCCGGCAATTGACAAACTGATCGGGCGGTAATTACAAGGATTTTGCCTATCCCCATTTCTAAAGATTGGCGTTAGATTTGCTAATATCCAGTCGGTTGGAACTTTTCCTAATTTGATTGAATGTTCGAATAAAGTTACTAAATCATCAACAATATTGTGGCTAACCTCTATTAATATCCTTGGAAGAAACAAGTCAGGACCGGGTGAGGTGTACTTATTTATCTCGTTAATTAGTTGCTGTACTTCATCTCTCGTGAACTTATGGTCTCTAAGTGACGGTCATCGTCATACGTAATCCGGGGATTTGGTACTTCAGTGAAATCTTTTCCCATGAAGTTTGTAACGAAGAACTCGTTTAAGGTATTAGCTACATCTATGTCATTGAATTTCAGTATGCCATTTCTATATATTTCGGGGACGTAGGGAATTTTTAATTGTCTTTCTGCAATTAATGTGGGCAAAAAACTCTTCAGAGTTATCTTTACAGAGTGAGGGAACTCTAGCTTCTTCATCCCATTTAGTTGATCTATAAGGATTTAACCCTCCGACTAAGTTTATATAATTTCTGAATTATTCTGGTTAGAATGTGACTTAAGTAGCTTGTAGGCTCTATTCTTCCGTAACAGCATTGCTAATTTCATTGTTGGACCATTTCAGTGTCTTGGTTCGGTTGACAAGAAGGAAACTATTTTAGCGAGTGCAAACGTGTCCTGTAATATTGTAAGTTGATCGATATATGAGCTCCAGCAGACAATGACATCATCACTTATAAAAACTTTAGGAGTGTCTAAACTACTTCGGAAACTTTCAAATTTGCTCTAGAGAAATTGAATTTTTGTGCGTCTTTTTTCGAGTAATAATTGGAATCCTGAGGTCAAACCTAATCAAACTGTGGTCAATATTTCTCAAAGTTTCGCCAATAGTCAGGTTAGAGACAAGGTCATCTTCGCTCGTGAATACGAGATCTAGTTTATTATTACCCCTAGTAGGACCGTCTACCTACTGACTAACAATTATCTGCAAATTCCAACAGTCTTGAGCCCTCAGCATCAGCTGTTTTGTTTTTCCCATTTATATTACCGCATTTAAAATCACCAAACATTACACTAATCTTATTATTCATTGATCTACTTAATTGATTATACAAGTTTATATCCTCCTTATCGGGATATTGAGGTGGCTTGTATACTTGCAATAGATACACCATTTTATTGTTTAAATTTAGTTAAATTCCCAACATTTCATAAGCAGAAGCAATATTACTATTTACCTGGTACAGGAAGTCACGAACATATAAAAGTACTCCGACTCATCCCCTTCCATTCCTATCTTTGTGAAACATTTTGTAACCTACCATTTGAAATTCTCCTACAAAGCCTCTTGATTAAGAATGAATCTAGGATTCAGTTATTCCTATGATGTCAAAGTTCTCAGTTTTGATTAGCACTATAAATTCCATTAGTTTGTTTTTAATTGACCTAGCATTGAACAGCACAATTTTTAGAGGTTTCAAGTTATTGCTTTTCTTATTTGACTTGAATGTTTCCCGAAGCAGGTGAATCAATTAACACTAAGGTGGGAGCTTGGTTCGAGAATACATTAGTAGGATTAACTACTGGGGGAGTAGGATCAAATACTGGTTGGGGCGGGGGATTCTAATTTAACAAGGTTCTACAAGTTAACGTAATATTGCCATATTTCCTCTTACCCTTTTCATTAAAATGAATCACATCCGAGCCAAAGTATCCGCTATCGAAAACTGTAGACCAAAATCGACAAACTTTATTCCTTTACTCTCGCAAATGCGTTTAACTCGATTGTTTATGCTAATAGCTTTACTTAACATACAACCACAAGCATACATTCTTGGGAGAATTCCTACAACCATTCATTCCCCTGTCAGTTTTTTTTAATCTGTATGGGTAATTAATTATAGACCAAAAAACTTTACAGTGTATATGCAAACAAACTATATTCCATTCTAAAAATGGGTTTATCGAACATATATACTTTTCAACAGTAAAGATGATAATAGGAGAAATGGAAAGAGTATCTAGATACGTCTTTTTTGAGTTTTACCCTTCGTGTAAACAAAAATATGCTATTCTTAGATTCAAAACACGCTTGGAGGAAGTCGGTCACGTGTAGAATCTTACATGTACGAACGATAAACTATAAGAGAGAGTTACAGGAATGAAGGGACACGTAAAAACAAAAAGAACGAAGTTATATAACAACTACAAACAAATTAGGGTTAAAGTGCAGAATATACAGTATATACTCAAGTGGCTCAATAGCAAGACACCGTTTTTATCGATTACGTCGTACTTTGTAAATAAGTTGGATTTTCTTGTACGACCCACTTTTTTAAGGTTATGTCAGTTCAAGTTAACCTAACCTGCACCAAATCAGAGATGTGTAAAGTCTGACGAAGTATAAAGGTATGAAGGACGACTTACCCGAGTGTTTTTTTTGTTTAATTAAAATCCAAACACGGGTAAAATTCGAAAAAAATAATCATTGTATACGGTAAAAAAACCACTTTCTCTGAACTTTTTTATAGAACCACCCGACCCTACTTTAGCACAGGCGACAATGATTAAAAATTTGAAAATTTATTTAACTTGTTCGACCCACTGAGTAAAAATGGTCACGGAAAAAAATTTACACAATGTTCGACGAACTTGGAGGTTTATAAATAAATAAAGAAATAAATAAATATATATTATATATATATATATATATATATATTATATATATATATATAAATTGTTTGTTATTTTGTTAGTCTGAACAGAATTTTTGGAGAATGAAATTTACATGGACAAACAAGAGGTTTGGCAATTAAAAAGGGGGAAAATTTTTAACATATTTAACTTTCTCATCTTTTTCTTTCTTACCACTTCCTCTTTTTGCATCATTTCATTTGGCTTTTCTTTCCTCTTTTTCTCTATTCTTTTGACAGCTTTCTCTCCCCCCCCCTTCTACCTCTTTCTCTGCTGTCTCTCATCTTTCGCCCTTGCGGCATTTCGTCAACAAGAGGTTCTATCGATGAGTACCCTTTAGGTTAGGTTAGTATAGTACAGTGAGGTTACGTTATAGGTTAGGTTAAACTACCTTTATAACGTGTGTGGATAGAATGTGTACAGGTTTGTATCTCTCTCTCTCT
>JAJOZX010003223.1:397500-447500 GCA_023014485.1 Bathynomus jamesi | reverse complement strand
TGGTTGATTTTTTAATTCTTTGCATTAGACTGTATTGAGCACGTCTTGTTACCTCCGGGAAGCTCGGGACATTGCGGGTAGCAAACATTTGCGAAGCTGAGCATCTCGGGGGTAATTTATGTAGGAGTCTAAAAGACCTGTTGTACAGCAAATTTAGGGTTCTGCCAGAACCTTTTTTTATAATTCACGCAGAGTTGCTGTCCGTATATATTACTGCAGAAAGTACGAAAGAGTGTCTCTTTAGCTTCAATTGTACAGAATCGAAAGTTCCTTATGGTCGTATTCGCTTTAGCACAAAGGCTTCGAGATTTTCTTATATCCGAGTCATCACTCAAGGAGCTGGTAATAGTTTGACCCAAAATATGATAATAAAAACCCACTCTAATAGACAGAGTTTATTTTCACAACAGTTTCGATGCCCACTGGCATCCTCTTCGGGCTTCGTTTTTTGTATCCACCCGAAGAGGATGCCAGTGGGCATCGAAACTGTTGTGGAAGTAAACTCTGTCTATTAGAGTGGGTTTTTATCATCATATTTTGACCTTCACGTAGAAAAGTGACGTTTTTTTTGCATGACCCAAATACTTAAATTCTTGTACTTCCTCAATTACTTCACCATTCATTTTACACCTTATATCAGCTGGCTGATTACAGCTTTTAGGATGAAATTGCATAACCTTAGTTTTTGTAACATTAAAAAGAATATGTTTCTGCGAATACATTCGCAGACTTTTAGTAGCCGATCCAAACCTTTAACAGAGAGACTTATTAACCCATATCATCGAAATAAACTAAGTCATTTATCCTTGTATTATCTATACAACATCCCACTGTTTCCTCATTAAGTGAAGCAATTAATCCGTCAATATACGCATTAAACAGCATAGGGGAGAGCAAGGAGCCTTGTCTCACCCAGCAAGAGGAGCCAAAACACTCGGATAGTACATTGCCCCACCTAACGGTGAAAGATTGGTGGGAATACCAAAATTTCAATAACTTTAATATGTACATGGGAATCTTCCTGTCTTCTAGTTTTTCAAATAAAATATTGTGGTTCACCCTATCATATGCCTTACTTACATCTAGGAAACAGCTATAAATAGTTGAATTACTATCAATGTATTTAGATATTGTTTCTTTAAATGCACAGATACACAAGTCAGTTGAGTGGGACCTTTTAAAACCAAACTGATTAGGTGATGTCCATCGGAAATCATTCAATCGGAGTAACAGGAGTTTTTCTAATAATTTCGAGAAGCAGGAAGCGACAGCAATAGGCCTGTAATTATTGCTGGACAGAATGCCTCCGTGCTTATTTTTGACCAGGGACAAGATATATACCCTCATGAACTTTGCAGGGATATAGCTATGAGCAAGCATGGCTGATAGGAGCAATGATATATGCAGACATACTACGTCATTGGCAAACTATATATTTATTTTCAATATAAATGGATTTTCTCGTGTACAGATGAACCTTTTATTTATTTTTCAAAAAACAACAAATTACTCGCTTCCCCTCACCCCATTTTTATGCAACACACACACACACACACAGTGTGTGTATATATGTACTGTGTATATATATATATATATAAAATCCTCTACCAAATATCCATTTTAGGAAAGTAAATTACTACAATATGAAACGGAAACATTGTAGAAACTGCTAAAGTTGTATCTCGGCTGGAAGTAGTTGTTTTTTTCTTCTTCTTTCAGTTGAGATTCCTTAATTGCTCTCAGAACTTCTCCGCCACCTTAGCTATAAACAATTTCTTATAATCTTTGTTTGACTCCAGTCCTCTTTTAGTAAATACACTATATATATATATATATATATATATATATATATATATATATATATATATGAGAGAGAGAGAGAGAAGAGAGAGAGATGAGAGAGAGAGAGAGAGACTTCAACACTTATTTCTATACAACTTCGTCCGAAATATTTCATGCGGATTCTTTTGTCTTGCATATATTTGTGAATTTGTTGTGCAAAAGATTCAGGAAAGGATAACTACAATTCTACCCTTCCACCTTTGCAGGAACTTGATTAACGATGCTGCATCCGAGTGTTAGAACAGAGTCTCCTCCCACTGATTTCTATTAACAAGAAGCGAGATTTTCTAGGCAATACGAATGATTCCGCGCCAGCTGCACGGTTTCACTGACCAGGCGTGTTCCGCCTGGCTGATCAGAATTGGTGTTCATAATATATCATATACATTTAATTGACGTTACAAAGTTAGAAGTATTTTTATTATTAATATATATATATATATTATATATATATATATATATATATATAATATATATATATATATATAATATATAAATTTTAACATACCTTTTCTTGAAGTATTTTTTATTAATATTTACCAAAAACTTACAAAAAATAATGTAGAATTTATTGTAGGTTAATTATACCAAGTGTACATCTGCGAGTGTGTGTTCTTAGCTACCTTACGGAAACCACGACAATCTCTAGGATACACACCAAGCTCATCGTGACAAGAACATCATGTAGTGACATTAGCGGTGTTACCATAGTTTGAATTATTTTTATTCAAAATCATTAAATATCAAAGAAGGGATATAATGAAGGTTAGGTTAGATTAATTTCGGTTAAGTTAACTGAAAATGTGAGAGTATGTCGTACTTTTATTTGGTAACCGAACGTTTCTGTGTGTGTGTGTGTGTGTGTGTGTGTGTGGTGTGTGTGTATTCCTTACTTCTGGAATTACTATTAAAATTAAGTCATATTCCGCATTGTTTGTTTTATTAATTCATTTCCTTCGAAACAAATTCATTCGAAGTCGAGGACAGAATCGCCAGAGTAAAAGGAAGAATATTCAATACTTCCCTTATTCGTTCGTCAAATAAAAACACGCGAATATTCTTTCCAGCATTATTTGTGAAACCTCATTTAAAAAAATATACGTCGTACGTCATTCCAAGTTCAAAACATTTATTTTTTTCACATCCTCTGACAAGTACTGTAACAGTCACTATATTAGAGGACGCATATAGAGATACAGTAATTAACTGCAATGATCGTTTTACGTCCGGACAAGTGCTCATATATATACACGGTGAACCAAAAGTAGGTGGACAGTAGGTTGAATACGGTTTGTGTTATATTATATTATAACTATGGTGTTCATTATAACATTGGTGTTTGTGTTATATTATATTAAATATTATAACTAAATTTATTTATATTTTATTTTGTATTATAGTATACAAAAAAATTAAATATGTATTCTCAAAATAAACGTTATCATTTACTGTCCACCTACTTTTGGTTCACTATATATATATATATATATATATATATATATATATATATATATATATATATATATCCTACTGTCAGCGAATTATTAATACTGTTTTCGATACTATGCGTCAATTGGTAGATTACATTGGGTGATTAGCACAATATAGAATCCATTCATATTGATATAACTTGTTCGCTAAAGGGAGGGGGGGAAGGGGGGGGGAATTAAAATATAGTGAAACGAAAAAGGAAATTTGCGAAATTCAAAAAATTTTATAATGAAATATAAATGAGAGGCTTTAATTAGAATTTTGAGTGATGGCTTTGGGAGTCATTCGAATGGAAAATATTCATTAATTTTTTCACAGATTTACCCGAAGTTTTAAAATCAATGTCATTGTTTTTGGCTGTCATTGAAAACAGGGTTCGGGAGAGGGATATAATTCCTTGACAATAAATGGATTCATAGATAAAAAACATGGAACATTATCCATCTTTTGGCAAGGACAACTTTGTATCCTCTAAGGATTAACACACACACACATACACACACACATTATACATATATATATATACATATATATATAATGATGAATACCTAAATACATTGAGAGTAATTCAACTATTTATAGCTGTTTCCTAGATGTGAGTAAGGCATATGATAGAGTGAACCACAATATTTTATTTAAAAAACTAGAAGACAGAAAGGTTCCCATGTACATATTAAAGTTATTGAAATTTTGGTATTCCCACCAATCTTTTACCGTTAGGTGGGGCAATGTACTATCCGAATGTTTTGGCTCCTCTTGCGGAGTGACAAGTCTCCTTTCTCCCCTATGCTGTTTAATGTACATTGATGCATTAATTGCTTCACTTAATGAGGCAACAGATGGATGTTGTATAGATAAGACAAGGATAAATAACTTAGTTTATGCCGATGATATGGTGTTAATAAGTCCCTTTGTTAAAGGTCTGGATTGGCTACTAAAAGTCTGCGAAGTGATATTCTTTTCAATGTTACAAAAACTAAGGTTATGCCGTTTCATCCTAAAAGTTGTAATCAGTCAGCTGACATTAGGTTTAAAATGAAAGGTGAAGTAATCGAGGAAGTACAAGAGTTCAAGTATTTGGGTCAAACTATTACCAGCTCCTTGAGTGATGACTCGGATATAAGAAAACAATCTCGAAGCCTTTGTGTTAACGCGAATATGACTATAAGGAACTTTCAGTTCTGTACAAGTGAAGCTGAAGAGACACTCTTTCGTACTTTCTGCAGTAATATATACGGACAGCAACTCCGGGTGAATTATAAAACAGGTTCTGGCAGAACCCTAAATTTGCTGTACAACGGGTCTTTTAGACTCTTACATAAATTACCGCCGAGATGCTCAGCTTCGCAAATGTTTGCTACCCGCAATGTCCCGAGCTTCCCGGAAGTAACAAGACGTGCTCAATACAGCCTAATGCAAAGAATTAATCAACCAACCCGATTATCCACGAGTCTTGCCGTTTATCCTCTAAGGCCTAAGCTATGGAATTCTTGGTACGAAAACGTCTGTCTGTAGCTCCACTTAACTTCGACATTACTGTATTATTTCTAATCAGTTGTATATATTTCTACCATTAGTATGTGAACTGTCATTGTATTAATAATATTTGTCATATGGACTATAGTCTGCCAATAAACCTTTTCATTTTCATTTTCAAATCGTGTTTTGTACTCGCGCACGAGACTATAAAACACAGAAACACGGCAATTTCAAAGATTTAAGTTCGCGAACGAAAACCAGTTACCATTGAAATCAATAGTATATACATTTTGAAGGAAACCACTTATTTGAAAGCGTATTTTAGGAAACAATGATTGTGACAGTTTACTTGTTTGGACTACAATTTTAGTATTCATAAGTTGGTGGCACTGTTACCCCTACGCCAACTTGACGCCTGATGACACCATTATCCTTAATGTGAGGCACTCAATCCTTAAGAACCTCATAAGAGTGTAGTACAATCTCCCCGATTTGTGAAGAAAAAATGTGCAATATTAACAGAGTATCCCATTGGCTATCTCAAAAATCACTCACTCACTCAAAAAATAAATTCATTAACAGGCATGTAATTACGTACAAACTGTATACCCTATTGTCTCACGGACAAATAGATAGATTTTACAGGTACAAAAGCCTCTTTCAATATTACAGCTAGCCAAATAGGCCCTAAAAGTTATGTCAAAGAATGTTTCTGCACCCCAAAATTTTTATTACTTAAACGAAAACTCTGTTTGGATTTCAAACTAACAAAGTAGCGTGTTCAAAATTATCAGGTACAGCAGTGTTAAAATTTAACCAAATAATAATGTTATTTCAAAATAAATTTGATTAGGTTAAACATACAAGATATATTTACCTTGAATTAATAATTTTAAAATTTTCCACCTGAAATCAATACCAAATTCCGAGTAAATATAATCCTATAAGGGTTCAATCAAAATCAAATTTATTTCCAATTATCATCATTTACTTAGTTCAATTTTAACAAAACTGAGCGTCATAACTTTGAACACGGTAATTTGTTCGTTTAAAATCCAAACAAGTGCTTTGTATGGATTAAATAAAAAGTTTTCTTTGTATTCCAATTAGCAAAATAGGCGTTATGTGAACATTTTTTAAATTGAAATGAAATGAGGCCATTTTATTCTACTCCAATAAATTTTCCTTCAAGAGAAAACAGTAAATTAATAAAAGTATTTAGGCATCATGGAAACTTTATTAAACGACTTCAGATGACTTCGTAGCATACTGTAACACAGCATAACATTCTTTGATATTTAATAATATAAATAGAATACCTTTTTACTTTCGAGGAAATTCTGCATAACGTGATAATATCCCATAATATCCCGTAAAACTCTTGAAGTTCGCTATATCCCATAAAAAGCAGTGTAACATCTCGTAATAATTGTGAAACAACGGGCAACACCCGAAACCAGGGGTTCACAAACTTAGATTAATCCGTAGTCCGTACCACTTAGAGCAAAAAACCATCCCGAAATTTTTTCAGTGCAGACCTATAACACATTATCATTATTTTTGTTTCTTCAAGCTATAAACTCAAAAATTTTCTTCGTTTTAATTCTGCCGTTTACTGAAATTTAGTTTTTAATATATTTACGTGCTCCGAAGTTGTGGTTCCTGCACCACAATCTGGAAATCAATGCTCCAAGTCAAACGATACTATCGTATAACATCCCACACCATATCAAATCATAGCATACCATATGCCATCCCATAGTCTAAAAAAAACAAAACCTACATCACACACACACACACACACACATATATATATATATATATATATATATATATATATATATATATATATATATATATATATATATATTAACCTATATTCACTGGAAAGGAGGAGAGATACACCATTATTTACACTTGGAAAATAATGGAGAAACTAGTCCCTAATCTTACTCTGAACCCTGTAACTCCCCACACAACAGTGGAAAGTAGAAAAGGAAGACTGTGTCGTGTTCCCAAATTAAAGGCGAGACAGGGAACATCCTTAACCCTGAAAGAAAATAGTTTTGCTGTGAGAGGACCAAAACTGTTTAATCAGCTGCCCAAAGACCTAAGGAACACGAGTGGTGTTGCAGTGGATATCTTCAAAAGAAGATTAGACGCCTGGCTCAGAACAATCCCCAATGAGCCGGGCGTACCTGGCTATGTGAGGTGGAGAGTACAAGAAACCAACTCACTACTTCACCAAGCCAACTTGAGAGGAGGGGGCGACAAGCTTGACCTTCGTGAAATGAGGAATCATCGCGCGGAACATTTAAAAGGTTGAAAGGTGCGTGTATATATATATATATATATATATATATATATATATATATATATAGGAACGAAACAAATGTTTTTGAAAACCTGATGTCTGATTTTTTTTAAATTTAGTATCCCATGAAATGTTTAACAAATTATTTTTACTGAAAATTCTGAAAACAAAACTTGTATTTTCTCGCTTCGGAGAAAAAATACATATCCAATCAACATGTAATACAACTTTAGACCTTATGTAACTAATCAGGTCTAAAAAAAATTAGCACTCTGGAAGTACTTGTGGGCGTAGTTTTAACGGTAACAAATTATACCGCCAAGTGCGAATGGTGTGTGTGTGTGTGTGTGTGTGTGTGTGTTTTAAACCTAACTATTAAAAGTGTAGAAGAGAAATGAAAATACTAAATAGAAATAAATGTAGTTTTAATAAATTATTTGTTTTATGTTGAACAAACAAAAGGATAGTCCGTATGTATAATTTAAATATATAAAACAGACTTTCTTCTAATTAGACTTAGGCCCACAGACTACAGCATAAGTTAACGTAATGGTGACTCCTACCTTAGAGCAGTTTCCCAAACTGTGGTTCGCAATCCACCTGCTGAACGCAAGACCCGCCGAAGGAGGAGCGAGGGGGGGAAGGCGTGAATGCCAACAAAGGAAAAATATAAAAGTAAAAATCTGCACGTTTGGAATAATTGTATAAACTATCATTACCTCTGCTATGATACACAAATACTGTTAAGAAAATATGCCAGGTGTGGTGTGTGTGTGTGTGTGTATTAAAAATGCAACATTTATTTTTACCTACACCTCAAAACTCACACTAATTATGGTACCAATAAATTACATTCCATGAATGCCACTTGTAGTTGAAATAAGGGGGGGGGGACTGCCTGCAATCTGAAGGTGGGCGTTCGATAAGAAAATAAGTTGAGGAAACGCTGCCCCACATCATATCTAATATTTTCAAATCTATTACGCATTTTTCACAGCAAGGAGCAACTAGGGACAGGAAAGTATACCATATTCAAAACCCCAACCATACCATAGGGTATATCGCAATACTTATTGATATGTAATTAACGTAACATTACAAATTAAGCTTATAAATTACCGTTAATCATCACCAACTGGAGTTAATATGGTCCTAGGATATGCCAAAATAAAGATTTCTGCATTATTTAATGCCTTTTGAGGTTTGTATTACGGATTTAATTGATTCACATTTCAATATACTGTACTTTTAGGGTCCTTCATAGCGCGTACTAAACATTAGCTAATTATAATAAATTGCTCTTAATATTCAACAGTAAGAGTTAATAAGATCTAAAGACATGGCAAAAGGTTTTTTAAAATTATTCGATTCACTTTTAGGTCTAAATTTTAAATAAAATAACTTTTGAGAAACATTTTTTTAAAAAAAGTGTTTTTGAGGGATTGACATTCTGCAAAAAAAAAAAAAAAAAAAAAATCGCGAACCCCTAAACTATTACGATAAAAAAAAATTCTATAATATATATATATATATATATATATATATATATAATATATTATATATATATATATATATATATATATATATATCTATATATATATATATTACGACTGAACCGCCTTTGACTCTGGTTGAACTAAAGTCCAACTATGAGTTTTTCTTGATGCTGCAGAGCATACCTCAGTACCATAATTTGGTCACTTCCGTAATCACCTTCTTCCTCTCCTTTCCAACTTTTGTTTCAGTTTTCCTTATTTTATTCGTAATACTATTCTTATGGATTCCTTTAAATCCCCTTCTAAAACTTGTAAAAGTAATCCTTCTGAACCCTGATACTCCTCCTTCCTCCGGAAAGGACAGAGTATCGCCGTATGGTTAAATTGCTGTTCCCTGGCATGTTTGCGAACTCTTCCCTGTATGACCTTTCATGCCAACTCCGTGTATTAACCATGCGTAACCCTCAATCAATATGTTCGTGAAATCAACCCATATGACAACATACCTTAAATGTGTGTCAAGTGGTTTTTATTTTTAAGAGTTTATACGGAACCCTATAATCCCATATTTAATTCCGCATATTTTATAATTAATTTTAAATTTTTATTTTATTCAACTAATCTCGAGTAATTTTTGCGTTATGAAGGAAGAAGGGGCCAAGGGCGAATGTCCGCAATAAGACTCGCCCATAGAGGAAGAAGAGCCAAAATGAAGGTTCAGGGTTTTCGAGATGCCTGGACACTCTGCGTTTGAAAGATTGGAGATCACAGACATGGGTAAAGATGGATTGAGAAAGACTGCTTCAGAGTTGACTGGTTTAGCAGATGAAAGATTGAAAATACCGGTTAACCCTTGCGTTAGAGAGTTGGACAGAATAGGAATGAAAATGTGTCGAAAGTCTGGTACGGCGTAATCTCCTTAACGGAGGAGACATGCAGCGAGTGTTCAAAAGAGCAGTGTCCATCGTAATAGCGATAGTAAAGAGAGAGCGAGGCAACACTGCGGCCAACAGAGAGCGGGGCTGAAAACATCCACAGTCAATAAGAGGCAGGGAATTGATGAAACAAAAAGCCTTCGATTCCACCCGGTCAAGTAGAGCTGCGTGAGTTGAGCCACCCCACACACGAGAAGCGTACTCCATACGGGGGCGGATAAAGCCCCTGGTACAGAGACAGCAACTGAGTTGGGGTGAAGAAACTGCGGAGCCGGTACAACACACCTAACCTCTTAGAAGCTATTTTGGAAAGTGTATGTCATCTTTTCAGGGAAGATCACGAGAAAAGGAAACGCCAAGAATATTAAGAGAAGAGGAAGGATTGAGTTTGTGTGTTGTTGAAGGTAGTAAGGGGGTAGTCGTGCGAAAGATTGTGACGAGTAGAGAGGTGAAGGAACCGTGCTTTTGAAGCACTGAAAGCCACAAGATTTTCTCTGCCCTAATCAGATACATTAGAAATATCAGAAGTCGGGTGCATCATGGCCTCTCACGCGAAGCATGAAGTGACTGTTGAGAGGGATGCTTTGTAAAGCGGGTAGAGAAGTGGAATTATTGGCATAGGAGTGAATAGGATAGGAAATGTCATTATAAATTGTTACTACAATTTATAAGAAAAAATTATCACCCATTTTTACATGCTAGACACTTCACTTAAATTACTCTCACCCTTTTAATTGCATCACCTAACACCTAACAGTGGCGTATCAAGGGAGGGGCGAGAGGGGAGACCGCCCCGAGCGGCACTTCCCGAGGGGCGGCAAATTACTGTCAGGCGGGCGCAGTATGCAAAATTTTGGGTTTTTATGTTTTAAAATGCAACCCTCCAAAAAATTATATCTCATCATTGTCGCGCGTTATTTGTGTACAATTGAACGAATTTTCGTCTACTTTTCTTCCTCTACTCATCGTTGGGATGTCTTAACAAAACATTCCAAAATCACTGTCAAGCGAGTCTCTGATACGCGGGGAGTGCTAAGTATGATGCTGTTTTCTAGTCTTAAGAAGAACTTGACTCACGTTGTTAGTGCCTTGGAAGAACTGAGTGAAGGGGTCTCCGAAAATCGGACACAAAGGGCGATGCTGAAGCTCTGTTGACCTCCATCATGTTGTACATATTCATTGTGTACTTATTTTTCTGGGATCCAGTGCTGAAAGAAATCAATGATGCTCAGCTATATTTTCAAAGAAAGGGACTTGCTTTGGACCAGTGTGCATTAAAAATGAACTCTTTATCCGTGTTTTTAACTAATGAACGAGAGGCAGTAGTATCAAACGCTGCAGATGCCGCCGAAGAGTTCTGTAATGAAATGGATATCAGTATAGACCGCAGAGTCAGGAGACGGCGAAGAATGCCTGGAGAGCAAGCTCGTGATGCTGGATTGACCGTGCAAGAGGATGTACGCAGAGAATTTTTTGAAATCATGGATCGTTTATTAGCAGAAATTGAAAAACGCACAGTTTGTCTTAAAAACATGAATGATCGCTTTGAATTTCTGTCTCCTTCGTACCTTTTGAATCAGTCCAAAGATGAAGAAATTAATACCAAGGTCAATAATTTTTCTTCCATCTACAATTACATTAATCCAGGAAGTCTACTGGAAGAAATAAAGCGTTTGCGCAGACATTTGCTCAGTTTCGAAAGCATAAGCGTCGACGATGATCCAAAGAACTGGGATATGTTAAAACTACTTCAGTGGATCGTTAAATGGGATCTAGTGGAATCGTTGCCTCATATAAAATTGCCCTCCGGATCTGTCTAACTACATGCATGTCCGTGGCAAGTGCGAACGAAGTTTCTCGAAACTGAAACTTATAAAAACTTACCTCAGGTCAACTATAAGTCAATCTAGACCAGTGGTTCTTAACCGGGGGGGCGCGCCCCCTAGAAACAGGAATTTCTCTAATTGTATTTGTTATTCTCTAACGAGAGCATGGGCTAATATTGAGAAGTTATTGAGAATGTTATTTTGATTGAAGGGGGCATGGAGGGAAGGACCATTCTAGAGGGGGCATGGTAGTAAAAAGGTTAAGAACCACTGATCTAGACTGAGCAATTTGGCGATTATTTCAATTGAACGCGAAGTTGCAGAGACAATGGACATAGAAAAAATCATTCATGAATTTTCTGTTATGAAAGTCCGAAAAATTTAACTAGGCATTATACATTATATAGTTATTGTTAAAATTATGTAGTGTATTATGTACGGTACATTATGTAGTATTGTTAAAATTGAAGTTGCTTTATTTAATTTTTTCTTCCAATAAAAGTTTTGTTTAGAAGTGTATTTTGTGTAAAGGAATTGTTTTTAAAATTGAAAATTGTTGCAGGAGGGGGGGCGACGTTGGCATTTTCGCCCCGAGCGGCAAAAAATATTGGTACGCCTCTGACACCTAAGAAACATTATGTAAACCCACCAGTTGTATGTATATATATTATATATATATATATATATATACACCTAACTAATTATAACTAATGATACTTTCCCATAATTGGCCTTCCAAAACTATTCCCTGACAGACCGCTTCAACTACTCAAATTACACTTACAGTTTCCAAATACTTTTATTTAATAATTTTACTTATTTTTTACTTTTAATTATTCAATTCTACTTTAATAATTCCATTTTACACTATTATATTATTACTAATTATATAATTGTACCCTCAACACGATCCCACTAAAACCTGCACCTAGACCTAGACTCCATCGACACCTATGTCCCCCTTAAATGAAATTCAATTATTATTACACTGATACTTCTGGTTAATACTATTAATATCTAGCTATAAATGTTACTAGTCGAATTTGACCCTAGACTGGATAGTCGAATCAAATCATCGTGCATAGCGGGGTTCAATTGGACCTCGCTACGCATTCCAGGGTTAATTCAGTATCTAAATTAAAACTTCAGTACCGCTTATTTACTTTGCATCACTGTACTGAAGTTGTTCTAAGTGCGTTAGTTTATATTATTACAGGGTGTTTATAAAGTCCCTATCTATAGAGTTCGAATCTGTCAGCAGCATTGCGGAACACATTTTGGAGCATGACAGGGGTTATTTTTGTAGCTGCTGTTACGATATGAACACGTAAATGTCCCAGCTTCATTCAGAGACATTTTAAACACCGTCGTCTTTCAACAAGACGGGACACCTTGTCATTACGCAAACATTGTTCCCGAGTACCTAAATGAACGATTTCCAAATCGGTGGATCAGACGTGGAGTCAACAGGACCTGGGCGGCTTGATCTCCTGACCTGACCCTTTGATTTCTTTGCATGGGGCTTTATCAAATCAAACGTCTATCAAACGAGGGTTACAGATCTGCAAAATTTACGTACTCGTATCGTAAGAGCAGTTACAAAAATAACCCCCGTCATGCTCCAAAATGTGTTCCGCAATGCTGCTGACAGATTCGAACTCTGTAGAGATACTGATGGTGCTCATGTAGAATCATTTGCTTAAGTATTCATTAAATGTATGCCTTCTATTATATTGTTATTGAATTTTACCCTTTTTGCTACGTTTTCACTGAAATAGATAGGGACTTTATAAACAATAAAATTCGGTTATGATTATGAAGGTCGCTTAATTAAATCAATAATAGCAGTTATATAATACAGGCTGTATTATATAAATGCTATTATTGATTTAATTAAGCGACATTTATAATCATAACTGAATTTTATTTCTGATGACACACTCAAATTCACTTTCTTTCTGTACCCTATGTCACTCCTACTGAACATTGAAACTCGTACAACATACGCACATACATAACCATAAACACAACCTACATTAGAAATTTAAAATTATTTGACTAGAGGACTTACAAGATCGAAAGACCCTCTTCCATTTTAAATTATTATACATTATTTTAACCTGATATGAACTTTGCTTAATTAAAAAACTAAAAAATCAATGCAAACACACCATATACACACTACATAAGTCATAACCATATATACTCGTGACAACCTCAACACTTCCTGGACTTCTACAGTATACTAATGTACACTTAAACACTAACCAACGTGTAAATGACGTTAACTGACCCTTCTTTCCTTATTTTTATTATTTTTTATCTTAGCTGAAGTATTCTCACGAACCAATCACTCGAAAAAGTCTACGGATTTCGGTTACACTTTTTCATCAAATTCCAACCACATCTATATAATTTCTCGTGATTATTATTATTGGCATAATAATAAATGTTAAATTGTTCTATTGTATTACACAATTCTTAGCAACAACTTATCGGAGATGACAATAACAATTTAATAAAATGAAAATACCAACCATGATATTTACTCCAGATTATTGAATTTATTTATCTTAACTTGGTTTACTTTATATAATCTTGCTCGTTTCATTAATTCACTCATTCAGTTATTTTAACCAACCACGAAGCTAATCTGGTCCTCAAAATTTCATAATTCACCAACGACCACAAATAATTTAGTTGTTCACGGGATGAACCGATTACTCTCTTATCTTCATGAAAATTGCATGCATACTCACATGTACGTACACATTTATAAACTTGTATACGTACAGATGCTTACATATAACTTCAACCATCAATCCCCTTACCCTCCTCCTTTGACCTACACTTTGTACCCAACACATATAAACTCTCACTTAGCCACATACATCGTCCATTACATAACTATTCTTCTTTCTCCCTCTCTATTCTTGATGGATAACAACATTTAAGTATTTAACCCTTTACGGACGAGTCCGCAGCATATGCGGTCACTCTTGTTACCAGAACGTATAAATTTTAGTGTTATTGAAAACTAAATATTTTAGTAACTAGTCACTGAAATGATACACATTTTGGGTTCCTTTCCCGACAACTAAATGACATCTATATATAAACACGTAGAAACATTTATAGAAACGAGGCATTGTAGTACAATTTATATTATTATTTCTGGTGGACCTTAAGGTACCATCCATCGTTTAGGGTTAAATTGTAAGCAAGTACATTTGAATGGGTTTCACAAAATGAGTTTTACTTTTCTTTAAATGATTTGTAACCATATGCGTACTTATTCGCTTTCGTGACATATTTCTGCGATCATGATAACTTCGGACATTTCATCTCTGTCAATTCTGACAGGTTTAATAATTACATAAATTACAAATTTCTGGACCTTATGATTCAACTTAAATTTCCCCTTTTACTTATTATTTACTTAATTGTTATTCATATTATGAATGGGTACTTGTGGGTTATCTGTCGCCACTTTTTAATTTAATTTTCCAACTTTTTCACAAATACAGATGTGTGTTATCATGTTGCCATTTTTACAAAAATGGTTAGGTTAGGTTAGGTTAGTGTGAGGTTAGGTTAGGTTAGGTTAGAAGGAATAGTGGTTGTTTTTACGCCTCGTGAACAGGCTCTCATCGATCTCAACCACTATTCCTTCTAACCTAACCTAACCTAACCTAACCTCACACTAACCTAACCATTTTTGTAAAAATGGCAACATGATAACACACATCTGTATTTGTGAAAAAGTTGGAAAATTAAATTAAAAAGTGGCGACACATAACCCACAAGTACCTATGAATGTACTTTCCACCTAAAGTTATCGTAATCCACGTAATCTCTTCCAAATTTATCACGGTCTAGTATATAATCCTGTTGATATACCATTAATCAAATTAAAAATTAAATTAAATTTCATCCCGTAATTTGACTCTTTAACTGACATGAGGAGATTGAAATCCAAACAATAGCTCACTGGTTAATTAGTTTATACGAATATACAGGGTGATCCGTTTGGGTATGGATAAAATAAAATTGATGTGAAATGGAAACAGTAACTTTGTATAGTTTAATATTTGGCAAAGAATGCCCACAAAGATGGTAGATTGTGACAAACCTAATTAGTCTTCAACATGACCCCCCCCCCCCTTCCGGACACGACAGAGGTCATAACGAGAGGCTAATTCTTACGACCACCTGCATGTGGTTTAGTGATAGACCCCGTTTCTTCAAATGTGCGGTACCACTGCACTATGGAGTCGTGTTTTGGAGCTTTTCGAACACCATACACACGGTGAAACTCACACTGTCCCGCTGTCACACTCTCAAACTTAGCAAACCAAATGACACACTTCGCACGTTGTTGTGCATTCGCCGCCATCTTCGAAAATGGCATGTCTCATAAGTCTGAAAAGCAGAGGCGCTCGTACGCTGGCAGCAGATGGCATAGCCTATTACAAACTCCCACATTTTATGACCACACGTGTAACATAGATTCTCACAGTTTTTATTTTATTCATACCCAAACAGATCACCCTGTAACCGAATAGTTTTACTTAATCTGCTCCGAAATTGTCACTTTCCATTTTGAAAATACGCTGTACATATTCACTCACCCCATCATGACATCCTTTTTTAAATGAGGGAGTAATGTCACAGACACGTGATCTACTATTCCCATGTTGGGACTGTATCCATGTTTGTGCCATGAGAAGTCGCTCGCCTTCTCATGGCACAAACATGGATACAGTCCCAACATGGGAATAGTAGATCACATGTCTGACATCATTACTTTCACCCTTAATTTCATTCTTTCGAAGTACATCCAAGAAATATAAACAGTAGAGATTGTTTTAGGTTTCCATTAGAATATTCCCCATATCCCCATTCCTCATTTGTTCTGGAATCATTTGTAATTATTTGTAATTATCTTACATCCAACCCTCCATTTATTAATTCCATTATATTATGCATATGCGTTCGTTGCAATAAAACATTAAATCCTTTGTTTCTCCTTCGGAAAATACATCCATTACCATATACGACGTATATGTAAATAGTATACCATACATCATATATCGTAGAATTATAACCGTAACTAGCGAGTTCCAATTTCATCCGCTCTGTCCTGTACTAATGTACTATGTCTGTCCAATGTCTATGAACTTCTCCTTATTGTAATTACTGCATCCCTCTGAATCAATTGTCGGAGCTATTGAAGAATAGGGACCCCAGCCTTCTTTAGTTAGCTTTATAAGGCTAACTAACGAAAATATCATGACCTAACCTAACCAATCGTCAAGGGCGTACAGTTAACCTAACGATTGGTTAGGTTAGGTCGTGATATTTTCATTAGTTAGCCTTATAAGCCTAACTAAAGAAGGCTGGGGTCCCTATTCTTCAATAGCTCCCAATTGTCTTCTATTTCCTTCTTATATTACAATGGCATATATCATATATTATAAGGACTTCTATATTCCTTAAGTTAACTTTATAACTTAAGGAACTGTACTACCGTTACGTCATAAATTAAATTTTCCTTATTTCACACTTTTTTATATACACTGAATACTAAATCTTCACAATGTACATGTAAACTTTCCTATAATTTATACAAGTCAATATTTATATGTTGTATCTTGTCTAATGTGATACAGTATAAATGTTGTCGGCAATGTTACTCATGAACAATAGACATGTACGAATGCATAAAGTACACGTGTTGGAATTGTAAATCGGGATATATTAATTAATATAAAATAACAATTCATAATGTATAAATGTAACTTAGGCTTAATAGATGTTGTAAAAGGTAGAAAATAGGCCTATTCTGAATTTGGACAAGAGTACGTAACATGAACTATGAATCCAGAAAAAACAGGTTTAGTTTTGTTTATACGTGTAAATAAGGTCAGCCAATCAGGCATAGGTTTGTTTGTTATCTGATGCCCACCTCTAGTCTTGCCCAATCGTGTTCTTAAAGACAAATTAGTTTTTAAATAATACCAGATCTATATAAGAGATTTAATACCAGAAAAAAGACCAATAAAGTTAGTTGAATACTGTAGAATAGGTGGAAATGAAAACGCGTAAATCACCGGGTCCGGATTCCATATATCCCATACAACTAAAAGAATTAAAAGATAGCATTGTTGTGCCGCTAACAAAGATTTTTAATGCGTCTATTTCTGAGGGGTGCGTACCAGATAATTTCAAGTTAGCAAACGTAACACCAATCTTTAAGAAAGGCGATAAAGGTGCGGCGGGAAATTATAGGCCAATCAGTTTAACGTCTGTTGTAGGTAAGCTTTTGGAATCAATAATTAGGGATCGTATAGTCGAACACTTAGAATACCATAAACTTGTTAGAAATACGCAGCACGGATTTAGGCGAAACAAATCTTGCTTAACTAATCTTTTAGAATTTTTACAAAGCGTGGTTGACGATTACGATAGACATCGGGCGGTTGATGTAGTGTATTTAGATTTTCAAAAAGCGTTTGACACCGTGCCGCACAAAAGACTCATTGAAAAAACTAAGGCTCATGGAATCAGGGGTGCAGTAATAAATTGGCTAGAAGAGTGGTTGCGAGGCAGGAAACAGAGGGTGGTCGTTGATGGAGCGGAGTCGTGCTGGGCTAATGTAGCGAGTGGCGTTCCTCAGGGTTCTGTATTGGGCCCCTTGCTTTTTCTTATATATATCGATTTAGATGTCGGCCTAGTCAGTACAGTTTCAAAGTTTGAGGATGACACGAAGCTGGGTGGTAGGGCGATTAATGACGAAGATAGAGGTAAAATTCAGGAAGATCTGAATAAAATCGTTGATTGGTCAGTCACATGGAAAATGAGATTTAACGTTGATAAGTGCAAAATTTTGCATATAGGTTCGCGTAACGGTAAATTTGCGTATAGTATGTCAGGGAAAGATTTAACAAGCGTAGAGCAGGAAAAAGATTTAGGAGTTATAGTCACTGGTGATTTAAAAGTAGCGAAACAAAGTACAGCAGCGGTCAATAAAGCGAACAAAGTGTTAGGTTTTATAGCTCGAAATTTTGAGTACAAATCGCGCGATATTATAGTTCCACTTTATAAATCATTAGTTAGACCCCATTTGGAGTACGCGGTCCAATTTTGGAATCCGTATATGCGCAAAGATATAGACAAAATCGAAAGAGTTCAAAGACGAGCAACTAAGATGATTCCGTCGCTTAGGTCAAAGTCGTACGAGGATAGGCTTAAGGAGTTAAAATTGACAACACTCGAGACCAGGAGGTTAAGGGGTGATCTAATCCAGGTTTTCAAAATTATGAATGGGTTCGATAACGTAGATAGAGATAGCTTTTTCGAAATATCTAAATATAATAGGACTAGAAATAACGGGTGTAAGTTGACAAGTAGAAGGTTCGAGACAGCAGTTGCGAAAAACTTTTTTACGCATAGAATAGTAAACAGCTGGAATAGTTTGCCGGTAGAAGTAATTTGTAGCACGTCTATAAACATGTTTAAAAATCGATTAGACGCATATGTTGATAGAAAGGGTATAGTTTAAGGTACTAAAATTAAGGATTTCTGGGGATAGATCCCACAGCTCAACACAAGTGTTGTGGGATATAGGGAGGCAGCGTCTTGGGTTAGGGGACACACTCTGTCCTTACACACCCCATTTAGAGAGATTCCTCTGCCGAGCGGTGCCCCCCCATAGTACTGTGAGGTATTGAAAAACTCATGATCTTCACTTGCCCCACGAACACCTTTAAATGGGAGACCCAAAATGGGTGCATACACATTTCTACATTACTGTACAGTCTTTACAGCCACACCTACTCTTTTTCTCGTAAGTGTATATATTGTAATGTATATGATTGTAAATTTTGACTTGGTCCGCTATCGATATGGACCGTGACTTGATGGATACCGTAATGAAATTGACTGGATTCTTGGATCCGATATATTTGCATGTCCTTTATAAATAGATATAGAGTGTAACATATTTGTGGATAGTAGTCTATTATGACTTGATCCTCTGGATCAGAGATTCTATCTTTAATTTTAAATCGATAATTAATTAGTTTTAAATTGATAATTATTTCGTTTCGTAAAAATTGGTCGTTGCCAATTTACCGGCAGTTTTTACATAAATTTCTCATGTTCTTGTGGTTCGGAACCCACGTAAAATTGTAGGTCCCCTCCGCCACCACGGAGGACATACACAATACACGAACACAGTTAGGTAGACCAGCCATGAGTGGATCCTAGGGTCTTTGTTGGTCTGAAACATTATAACATTATAACATGTATTAGTTTCCGTCTCTTAATAGGGATGGGGGAATAATGACCTTTTTTGGAAATTGCCAACAAGAAGAGTGGTTTCTATGGCCATTTTCGCTGCTGAATACGAATCTGGCTGATTCTTGGACCTAAAATGAAGTTTTGACCTGGTTCAGTGGATTTTTTTTCAAAATGGCGGGCAAAAAAATAGTTCTCTCTTTTTGATGCTTAAGAAAACCGCCGCTACTCATATGTAATATGTCTTTTCATATATTTTCAGGGTCGCTGAAGTTAAAAATGAACAATTCAGAGACATTCGATGCGTGGTTTAGCGGTTATAGGCAAAATATGGAAAAGAAAGGTATTATTTTATTAAAAAATCATGTACAGAAAAAACACAAGGCATTCATATCAGTTCCACGATGTAATTCAAATCATGAAGTAATCATATTTACAACACATTGTTCAATAAACGATCAATATCACTCGTAACATTGTCCTCTGGTCGTAAGGCATTCTTAATATAACTTCTCAGTTCATCTACACTAAATTTTTCCATTTTGAATTTCCAGTCTCTCACTTTAACGCGTCTCATTTGACGAATATCTGGTGTGATGGCGAGTCTCAAATAGGCAATTTCTGTGAGAAGCTGCTTTTCATTCAATTTGTACAGAGCATCCAGGCTGTTTGGAATCATAGAGGCTCCATGTTTCTTGCAATTTTCCAAAACCGCCAATATTTTGCCAGCTTTTTTGCCAGCGATGGTGATGTGGTCAGCTTTCATGTCGTACAGCCGGTGGCCGGCAGCCTTGGTCGTATCGTCGAGTCCTACTCTCACAACGTTATCCTCTTTGTTGAGGATTTGTTGAGCGACATACTCTAGAGTCTAGATTCAAGTATGAAGCATCTTCCAAGTATTCCAATATTGATCTGCGGCTCGGAAATACATACGTCAAGTCTGAATACTGGTGACGGACTTGTAACTCTTCGTCTTCACTCTCCATCTCACCCTCACAATCTTTCTCATTATCATCTGCCTTCAGCTTCCAATCTTGATCAAAATCCATGTTAGCTACTTTTACTATCACTCTCGAAAGCTCTTCGGGAGAAAGAAGTTCTTGTCTCGGCAAAACAATGGACTATACACCGCATCAAGTTTTCGTTCAGACTTTTTTGCCAATTCTGATTTTCACTGTCGGAAATGCAGCTCCTTGTTCTTTACTCTTCTCCTTGCTTAGGTCTTCTTCCGATGAGCGAAGTTTACGGTCAGCAGAAGGAACTGTCTTTGCCGTTGTTGGTTTTTCAAAACTCGGATCGTTTTCAGAATCGACTGAAGTTGCTAACATTTCAATAATTTCTTATCCCTCTAGCTTCCTTTGCTCTCTCAAGTTGCTTTCTGTTGCTTTTCGCTTTTTCTCCGCTGATCTTTCATGAGTTTCTTTCCTCTTTTTCTATCTCACCCAATCTTTTGGTACTGCATTTGTACATATGGCCTTATACGCACCAAAGCAATTATCTCAATAAAAAGTCTTATCCTCATCAGTCATTTTGGCCCCAAATTCTTTTGCAAGTTCTGCTTCGTAATCATCATCGTCAGTTCTAATGTTGTAGGCGTTCTTTGTGACCTGATCATTAAAACCGCTCGCTTTTTGGTACCATTTGACACTTTTAGGTTTTTGTTGGCAGCGTTCATTCTTTCTCAGTTTGTTAAAATGTTCATTAATCGTCTCTTATTTTTTCGCCACTTTTTTCATGCATGGGATAGACATTTTTATTAATCCAATCTCGTCTTAGTTCATTTGCAACTATCTTGCTGGCAGCGTCTCGAGTCATTGACTTTTTCTGTCCTTTTACTCCATATTATTATTATTAAAGTAGATTATATAAAATATTTTATTTGATATATTATTTATTATTAAAGTATATACTATATTATTATTAAAGTAATATATACAATTATTATTAAAGTAAATTAGCACAACAGTGATAGTACAAGAAACCACAAAAGAGAAAGCAGCCAAACACTAGAACAAGCTAAAACACTAAAGTAAGCCTAAATAAAACATCAATATTACGACACACTAGATACTTAACAACATTGAAGAATGAACATAACCATGATTAAAAATATAGCAAGCATTTATCAACTAATTTTTTTTCTATCAGTTATAAAAGTTTGGAGGTGGAAGGCCTCATTCATCCTTTATGTTCGATATGGATCGGGCATTTTTCCAAATTTTTCGTCATCTATCTGCTTAACCACACTCCTAATGTCTCTCATTTGTTCATTTCCGAGTTCAGCGACCATGAAAACATATGAAAAAATATTACATGTGAAGGGTAGAGTTTTTTTTATCATCAAAACAAAAAATCGATTTTTTGGCCGCCATTTTGAAAAAAAAACACTAAACCAGCTCAGAAATTCATGTTAAGTCCAAGAACTAGCCGGATTCATATTCAGCAGCCAAAAATGGCCATAGAAACGACTCGTCCTAAAAAAAATGTTAAATTCCCCCCACCTTTACTCTTAAGTTGTCGAGTACAATCATAAATAAACTGAAGATCAGATGGAAAGTGCGAATGGAACAATGAAATTTGCTCGATTAAAAAGGCAACGCATGACCAGTGTGTGAGTGTGAGAGAGTGAGAGAGTGAGTCAAGAAGAGTCAGGTCAGATAGAGTCGTCAGAAACAGTTTGTCCATCTTAAAATAGTTTTGCTCTCCCTCGTTAATTTTATTTCAATTTCTCTATTCGAGCCCGTTGGAAGTCGGGCATATATATTTAAAATGAGCTTAATTCAGTACAGTTAATGCATTACCCCTCGGGCTACTCTCGAGAGAATATTCTTTCCGAGCCTTAGGCTTTTTATTTATATCACGCGCCAGGCTATATCGTTTTTGAAGGCCTATTTGATTTTCGGTCAAGGCTTAACATGGTCTCTTGAATTATATAACGCAAGTGTAAAGTTAAAGTAATCTGTGAACATAAGATTAGAAGTGTAAAAATTTTGGAGCTATTGAAGAATAGGACCCCAGCCTTCTTTAGTTAGGTTTATAAGGCTAACTAACGAAAATATCACGACCTAACCTAACCAATCGTTAGGTTAACTGTACGCCCTTGACGATTGGTTAGGTTAGGTCATGATATTTTCGTTAGTTAGCCTTATAAAGCTACCTAAAGAAGGCTGGGGTCCCATTCTTCAATAGCTCCAAAATTTTAGTGTTTAATAAGAAAATTTATATTATTGGTCAAAATTAAATTCATGAGTTTATAATACGGTTTGATAAACAATGTTAATTTACTCAGTTGTGGTTTAGTAGTGGAAAAGTTAAACTAATAAATAAAGTGTCATAAGTCGACGTTACCATTATTAGTGGGTGTGTAGTCACATACACCAAACCACGAATGGAACAAAGATGAGTCGACGTAAAGTAGGACCTCAACCACAGTTGTTCCGAACCCCGAACCCTTTACTTTTACACGTATGAAGACACGTTCATGTTCCTTCTTGAATAGATTAACGTTAAATAGTATCTTTCTCTTTATCGTTATCTTTTGTTAATTTTAGCCGCGACGTAAATTACCCTTTACATATATTTAATTATTTTCGAATTCATTTATTCATCTACCCATTACATACCTATACCTTATCAACTTATCAGTCCATATCTACTTGTCCCTCTGTGTTACGTACATAACGTATTGCGTGACGCATGTACACTTTATGCATTCGTACGTGTCTTTTGTTCACGATTACGTCCATAGCTGCACTCGCGTGTAATTACGTTCATGTGGATAACTATTAAAAAGCGAGCTTCCGAGTCTAAAACCTTCTCTCTTGCTTTGCTTGTAACTCATAATACAGGTGTCTCAGGTCGACCCAAAAAATATGGAAAAGAAACGCTTCATATTAGTTACGGAATTACTATGACAAACTTCAAATACCAAATACAAACTACAAATTCCGAAATTTGCAGTTTGTTTTTGAAGTTTGTCATAGTAATTTCGTAACTATGATAATGTGAAGAGTTTCTTTTCCATATTTCTCGGGTAGACCTGAAACAACCTGTATTGTGTGTGTTGGTGTATGCATGTTGTCCATGTTCTTTGCATGTTATGCTCCAAATCCATCTTTCTTTTCCGCCCCTGACTACCGAATTAAATCCTCTGATACTAGTCACTATAGTTTACTATAAATATATAGCATAGTTTTTAATTCCCTTTAAATTATAGAACAACGGATTATATAAGCCGCATTATATAAATTGTTTATTGTGTTGATAATTTAAGTATCGAATATGTCATTAACAGTGTGACGTGTAATTAACTATTATAATAACTTAATTCGAATTAATCGATAATTATAATTATAGTGCGCCAAAATTGCAATTTACTTCGGTTGTATTCATTGCACGTCTCGCTCATACGTCGCCACTGAAGAATGTATAGGCTACTCTGCAACATTATTACCTTTTATTTTTTAAAAATAAATTTTAAATTGCGTTTACCATCAAGAATTTGTTAGGTCTCCAGTTAAAGGGGGAAACTTAACCTTCAACTGCACTTCCCCCAAAATTTAGACTTAATTATTTCTTGTATTGTAAATTAATTCATTCCTGCCTGAGCCTTAGACCGAGAAAGTCAAACCTCTTTCCCTTTAAATTCCTACCTTAGCCCTTAACTGAGGAGGTCGAACCTTCTCCTTAACTCTGATCCCCAGCAGAGTTAGAGGCTCTTAGATTTTTGCCAAAGACAATTAAACCAAATTTAGTGAGCCTCGGCAGAGTCTCTGCCTTCCGTGAAAATTTCGTCAATAAAACAGTTTGAGTGAAAGAAGACTCCAGTTAAGTAACCTGTGTGCTTCCATCCTCCCTCATTGATTTGGTTATAAATTTATAGTTATGCTAATTACTTCGCTCGGATGTCACCCCCATTCCCCTCTAAGCCAAGGCCGAACTCAACCACATGATGTAAGATCGTCCACGTGTATCCTTCATAAAAGTCGCGTCCGGGAAGTGGTCTGTGCACGCGCGACATGCTCGTGTGTGTATATATATATATATATATAATATATATATATATATATATATATATATATATATCCCATGGTTCAAAATCCCACGTTACAAACGAGTTCATCCATGACGAATTGTCTCTTGTCATATAACCATAATTTGTTATTCATATCGTCAGTGTTGCCGTTTCCTTTTGTGTGTCCAGCACGTAATTCATGCGATCACCGCACAAGTCAAATTCTTCTGTCCCCTACCTTTGTGGAACCCTAGCTGCGGCATGAGATAACATTCCGCCGCCTCAGTATCACTCAGTAGCACAGATATTAATGCACCTCGTTAAACTTACTTTCGTTTGTTTAATTAAATTTTAATAAATTATTTTACCAGTTTCATAGGTAAGGAAAAATTATCTCCATCCCTATACCAGCCGTCTTCCCTCATTCTGTCCTATCTACAGTATAGGTTTCAGCTTCCTCCGACCATTATTTGACTCGTTACTTAAAACGCTTAAAGCGTTTCCTTTTCCCATAGAATCCGTTTTAAATCCTCATTTCCCCTCAAAACTAAACCCTTTGAAATAACCCTGGCTTTACTCTCTTTCTCCACCATCTTGGCGCTTTCAAGTTGTACAAATTTTCTTAACCCCAATAGAAAAATTCCTACTCCACCGAAATTACTTCGATTTTTATTGGTTCACTCCCAGAAGTTCTTCATTTCAAAACTTTCAATTACGATTGTAAGTTATGTACGTTTCCATCCAATCGTTAACGAAATAAGTGCTAAGAGGTGGTCCCTAAAATGTTTTCCTTTCCGTACTTCAAGGTGTCAAAACATTCAGGGAGCGTCGCTTCCGCGTTCTTTGCCTTTTGCTCTGCCTTTGATTAATACGGATTCTGTGACGATCTTGTAATTGTGACACTACAGTCCTTCGTGAAAATTTATATTCTTTGCTGTAGAAGTTTCACTCGTAACGATTAATCTAAAATGTCGTGTTCAATCTACAGAGTATAATCACGAATTCAATCAATTATTATCAATAACTCGCTTCATTTTAATAGTAACCAAAATTTTAAGATTTAAATCCTAAGTTAGGCATAAGAAAGTTCAAAATTCACTTCAAATTAAATATTAAATCTAAATTCACAAAAAATTAACTCTGAACTCTTTAAAAAAAACATGGATCTGGTTATTTAAACCAAAAAGTGAATCCAAGTATATTATCTCGAACGTGCCAAGCACTTTGCTCCTGTGGGACTGGGACCCACTGAAGAATTCAGGCCATCGTCGACTTAAGGTTTAATTCGTGCGAGGTACACACGCTATATATATATATATATATATATATATATATATATATATAGTAAAATCACAGAATAACAAGTGATCTTATTAATAAGCAAACAACCACAGGGAAAAGGAAAAAGAAACACGAAATTATTATATATTATATATACTGTATAGAGAGAGAGAGAGAGAGAGAGAGAGAGAGAGAGAGAGAGAGAGAGAGAGAGAGAGAGAGCGCGCCATCTGCACAGAACCGTGTGCGGAAAATTCATCGACGACAAATCACCGACGGACAATTCATCGACAAACAATTCATCGACCGACAATTCACCGACGGACAATTCATCGACAAACAATTTGCCGATGAACGACTCTCCGACACTGTATGACACAAAATGTAAAAACCTACCAACTGGCAACGCTTAATTTTACCTACCAACATTACCAACTTACATTGAAATTAAGTTTAGTTCAGTTCGAGTCGAAGCTCCACTCCACTCAGGTAATTTACTCTGATACTTATTTTGATTTATTTTCTTTTGGATATATTTTAATTTTAGGTTTTATTTTTTGTTTTTTACTTCTTGCTGCAGTTACTTTACTTTTTTGAACTGAGATTTTATTCCCTTTTTATAATGTAAGACTCGTATTACTTCTAAACTATCTTTTTATCATTGGATATGCGTATGTAGGATAATTTAAATTTCATGGATATACACGTTGTCTAAAATGATGGTCTTTTCTTTTCAGTAAATCATTCATCGTCCAGTACCCTTTATAATTATGGCGCTACAATTCGTTGAGTCAGAGAAAGAAAAGAAAAAACTATACATTAGTGGGCATTTTTCTACAAAGAAAAACAAAATAAGGAGAAAATACATTGGAAATGTGAGCATTATCGGAAAACTAAGTGTCGGGCTCGAGTGACTACAGTTGGTGATGATATAATTAAGCATTCGAAAGAGCACAATCACACTGCAGATGCGGCGAGTGTTGAAGCATCAAGAATTTGTGAGAAGGTTCGTGAGAAAACTAAAAAAACAACTTACTCCCCTCATACGATATTATCTGATGCTTTTTCTGGATACAGTCAAGCAGCAGTCGGAAAACTTCCAAGTACAGAAAGCATGAAAAGGACAATGAGAAACATTAGATGCAAAAAAACCTCAGGACCGGCCCTTCCACCTCATCGCAAAGACAAATTTTCCTCTGGATTATACAAAATTGCCCAATGGAGAAGAATTTTTATATTTTGATTCAGGGAATATTAAAAACCGCATTATAGTCTTTGCCACAAAACGAAATCTCCAATTGTTATTTAAAAGCAAACACTGGAACGCCGACGGAACATTTAAAGCAGCGCCTTTATTTTTCTACCAATTGTACACACTGCATGGCTTAGAAGAAAACCTTTCAATTCCATTAGTGTATGCGTTGCTACCAGACAAATCAGAGGAAACCTATAGGACTTTTTTGGAAAAGATAAAGAACTTTGAGCCTTCATCGACCCCATTATCAATAACGACAGATTATGAGAAAGCAATGATTAAAGCTTGTAAGCATGTTTTTCCCAACACCGAGCAGCGAGGCTGCTTTTTCAACTTTTCCCAATGTGTCATGCGTACAATTCAAGCACATGGCTTAAAGCAAAGGTATGACATGGATGCAGAATTTGCTTTAAGTCTGCGTATGCTTTCTGCATTAGCATTTGTGCCTACGCAGTGTGTCATTGAGGCATTTGAAGCATTGTGATATAACGACATTTTTCCTTCTGAGGCGCAAGAAGTCGTGGACTATTTCGAAGACATTTGGATAGGACGTCCAGATCGGAGGCACCGACGTCGACCCCCTCAATTTCAACACGAAATGTGGAACGTTTACGAGGCTGTCTTGCATAACTTGCCTAAGACAAACAATAATGTCGAAGGGTGGCATAGGGCGTTTGAAGAGCAGCTGACTGCCTACGATCCGAACATTTGGAAATTTATAGAATGCATTAAACGGGAGCAAACGTTAAATGAAGCCAAAATTGAACAGTATATAGGAGGCCAAGAGCCTCCTAAAAAGAGAAGAAAATATCGCGATTATGCCGAAAGAATAAGAAGACTTGTTGAAAATTACGAGCCAAACCAGTGTATCATTTCTTTCTTAAGAGGAGTAGCTCACAACATCTTTTAGAGTGCTTTTAAATGTTAAATAAATTTTTATAACCCTTGAATAAAATTTTAAAATTTTTATATTTCTGTAAAAAAAACTTAATAAATCAATTGCTTACGACTTAGATCATATTTATTCACCGAATTATTATGCGACGAATTAATTATAGTTAGTGGTGAATTGTTCATCCGTAAATTGTTTGTCGATGAATTGTCCGTCGGTGAATTAATTGTCGGTGAATTGTCTTCGGTGAATTTTCCTGTATTCGCAAAGAACATCTGTCAGATAAGGTGTTCTTGAACTTCGCAAAAAATAGGTAGGTGGGTTGGGTTAGATTAGGTTAAATTAAACAAGTTTGTTTCCTAGTTAACCTCGTTGCAGATCCGTGCGTTGGTCTTTCTTCACACGAAGGTCAAGCTGGTGGCCCCGCCTCTAGGCCTGGTTTGGTGGAGGAGTGAGTTGCTCTCTTGCGCTCTCCACCGCACATAGCCAGATACACCCGGCTCATCTGGTACCGTCCTGAGCCAGGCATCTAGTCTTCTTTTGAAGATTTCAGCTTTGACCCCTGTAACGTTTCTGAGGTTCTTTGGAAGCTGGTTAAAAAGTCTTGGCCCCCTGACAACCACGCTATCTTTCTTCAGTGTTGAAGAGGTCCCTTCACTTTGGGAACACTACACACTCTGCCTTTACTATTTTCCAGTGTTGTTTGAATGGTAATTGGGTTTAGTTTGAGGTTTGGTACCAGCTTTTCGATCATTTTCCACATGTAGATTATGGTGTACCTCTCTTCTTCTTCTTCTTTATCAATGTTTCATCTTCTTTCTTAATGCAGGCCCGAACACTTTCGGCAAAAAACTTCGAGAACTTGTCCCATCTGCCATACATTTTGCCTTTCAAAAGGCCCCAACACACTATCAAACTAGTTCTCATATAGGTTCTGTCACACTTTCTCATCTCACTCAAGGATTTCAAATTTGGATAACTGCCAATGACATACTACCCCTCCCACATCTTCACTTAATTGCGTTCTTTTCCCGTTTAACACCACCAGGAAACAGTTTCTCCAAATCTAGAAATCCTATTTCAAGAATTCTCGCTTTTGGACCATGCAGGAGAGTAAGTAGAGCATAAAGTAGTACAAACTGTACATTGAAGTAATTGAATTTCGCAAGAAAATCTCTTTCAACACCGCTCAACCTTTTACACTTTACAAGTTTACAGTAGTTACATTCAGAAGAAAACCCGTTCAGAAAAGCTCCCGTGGCTCCCTTGACTGGAGACTGGACTCAATCTCTGAGGGGCCGGGGTTTGATTCTCTCTTGGGAGTTCACGCTCAACCACTTCCGCGTGGGAAAAATAAGGGTTCCAGATATTGCCTGTTACGTGTCAAAAGAAGAAAGTTGAACAAAAACAACTAGAAGAATAATCTGTGAAACAAAGTAAACTCTCACAAACTAAAAACAAAACTAATCTAAGAAAAAAAAACTTAAAAGGCAAAACAATATTCGAAATAATTTTCCCATGCAATCGGCACTTACTAGCATGAACAGACCATTAATTGATAAAAAATAAAATCCCCCTTAAAGGGTGCAAAAGTAATATTGTTTTTTATCCAATATCAAAGATGGGCGAAGTAGGTAAGACCTATTTAGCACCTCTTGCCAGAAGCGTTTTTAAATGAATGACTGTTTAATTAAGGTGGCAACAAGCACTCTGATGAGCGTGAAACGTGAATTGTCTCCAAAATATTCATAAACATTTGTATATTGATAACCTCTTGGCACAAATGAATTTCCAGTACTAAATTGCTAAATAAAAATAAATACTGGGTCAAATATGAACATCATTGGCTCTCCCTATATTTGCGACCTACACCTTTGGTGCAAGAACTTTATTCTTGCTCACTACACATCGTCTTGTAACGATACATGTGTGTATGAAATTTCATCACTATGTTGAGCGGTTCAGAAATGATTGCACGAACACAAAATTGTGAAGAACGAACGGAAATAAACAGATGGATGGACGGACAAGCGCAATCCAATATGGCCTTTCCAGATTTAGTTCGTCGAGTACATAATTAATATGTAATAAATATAATGACAATATACAATACCAACACCGTATCCCTTTAAGTAACCGAGGTCGTGGGTTCGTCTCCCTACGATGTTCGTTAATAATAATCCAGGACTGCAAGTTTGTAGACACACTTAGTGATTATTACCATACACAAAACCTAAAAAGATAGATTGAATTTATTTTTAAAAATGTCCAAATTTATTTAAAAGTTTGAAAAAGTTAAAAAAAATTAAAGTTAAATACAAAAGTTCTTCTTTCTTTGTCATTGTTTAAGTTTAACTTCTCATTAACAGGAAATAAATCTGTAACTTTATAATAATAATAATAATAATATTATTATTATATTATAATAATTTGAAAACAAAGCTAACTTCCAAAATTTCAAGTGAAAAAAAAAAAAAATCTTGCAAGAAAAGTTGAACCAACACCAAATTTTCAAAGCAAATTTTCAATTACACCGAAAAGTTCGGCCAAAATGGCCGAATAGGGGAAGCAAGCCGAACAATTGGTACACCTGGAAATTTAGTGCCTTTACTGGCTTTGACGCCGCCATAAAATAAATTAGAATTTTGAGATTATCAATTCCGTCTTTTTGCTCGTAAACAATTTCAGAATTCAGTATTGCTTCCCTATCATCCCTCGCTTCTCCGGCACCCTCCCACCCCCACTTTTTTTTTCAGCAAAGACCCCTTTCTTTTGCATGATGAATGATATTTTTATATTTCTATTTGACACTCCCCTTTTGAAATAAATTCTGACAATCATATATTTATATTTTCTAAATTTTCACCTTTGTCATTCTTCAATATGTAGTGCTCAATTAATTATATATATATATATATATATATGAAAATGAAAAAGTTTATTGGCAGACTATAGTCCATATGACAAATATTATTAATACAATGACAGTTCATATACTAAGGATAGAAATATATACAAAATTGATTAGAAATAATACTGTAATGTCGGAGTTAAGTGGAGCAACAGACAGATGTTCTCGTACCAAGAATTCCAAAGCTTAGAGTAGAGGAAAAATGGCAGGACCCATGGATAATCGGATAGATAGATAGATAGATAGATAGAGATAGAGATAGAGATAGATATAAATATATAAATATATATATATATATATATATATATATATATATATATATATATATATATATATATATATATATATATACAGTGGACGACGGGTAAAGTAAACACGCTTTAAATAAACATTCGGATAAAGTAAACAAATCCTTGGTAACACGCCTGGTTATACTGTAGAGTAAAATCCGACTGATAATGTAAACTTGCCGACGCTTAATGTAAACTAATGTTTCAAACTTGATCACATTAAGTTGGAGTTTTTGCCTGCAAACACTAGCTCAATCATGCAACCGCTTGATATGGGTATAATAAGGAACTTAAAAGGACACTATCAAAATCACAGCTGTATTAAAGAAAAATTACAGTGAATAGTACGAACTTTCGAAAATAATCCATACTTGTTTTTTGTTTAAAGGAATGCATATTTGTTTTTGTTTAAAGAATTATTTGTTTTGTTCGAAGGAATTGTATTTTATATAGTAAGTTAAAGGTACATATTTATATGCTAAATGCAGTATTTTTGTTTGCTTTTTTCTTTATTTTCACCCTAAAATTGCGTGAATTTGCGTACCTACGGATATTATAAACATACGGTTAAAATAAACTTTAGAGCAGTAACGGAGTGGTTTATTTTAACCGTCGTCCACTGTATATATATATATATATATATATATATATATATATATATATATATATATATATATATATATATATATATATATACAGGGTGGGCCGTAAGTTTCCATACATAGGAAAAATAAACATTTTTTTATGGACAACCATTTTTATTTATATAATATGCTCTACATGGTTGCCATTGTTTTGAAAACACATTTCAATACGTGTTCCCCACTGTTGATGAACACGCATTAGCACAGTTGACGTTATGCTTGTAATGGCGTTGGTGATACGTTCCTTTAGATGATTTATGTCTCGTATCTTTTCCTGATACACCATGGCCTTCAAGTGCCCCCAAAGATAGAAATCAAGGGGGGTGAGATCTGGGGATCTGGGAGGCCACTCCACAGGACCACGCCGACCAATCCAAGCATCCGGAAACTACTGCTGCTGATCCAAATACCGACGCACGTGAAGACCATAATGAGGTGGAGCTCCATCTTGCTGGAAGTAAACTGGGAAGTTACCTTCCTCGTTTAGCAGGGATGGGAAAATCTCTTCTTGCAACATGTTAAGATACCTTTCGGCATTAAGATTTCCACTGACAAAAAAAATTGGTCCAATAATTCTGTCACCCCATATCCCGGCCCACACCATCACTTTACCGGCACCTTGCATCTTCGTCGGACTCAGCCAGTTAGGGTTAGCATTACTCCAATAACGTATGTTTTGCCGATTAACCTCTCCATTGACGTAAAAATTTGCTTCAATTCGTTGCTCTTTCGTCAAAACGCATATTCTTAGGGTATCTGAAACATAAAAACAAACGTTTAAATTTTCCTATGTATGGAAACTTACGGCCCACCCTATATATATATATATATATATATATATATATATATATAATCTCTACAAACCGACAAACAGAATCTACAAGTGGACGGAAGACAACAATATGAAGTTTAACACCGAGAAATTTCAGCTATTATGGTACGGAAAAAAAGGAGACCTAAAATCCATGGAATATTATACCCCAAATGGACAGGAAATTCAGAGAAATTCCAGAGCAAAAGATTTAGGGGTTCTAATGACAGATGATGCGAAATTTGAAACACAAAATAAGATAGCAGTAAACAGAGCAAAGAGAATAACGGGAGAGATATTGAGAACCTTTAAACGAAGGGATAGGAAGATAATGATTCCTCTACTGAAAACCCTGATCATACCCAAATTGGAATACTGCTCGGTCCTAACATCCCCATTTAAAAAAAAGACATAAGACAGCTGGAAGAGATCCAGAATCCAGAGAAGCTTCACAGCCAAGATCAATGGGTGCAAATAACTAAATTACTGGGAAAGGTTACGCGAACTAGACCTATATATTCACTGGAAAGGAGGAGAGAGAACTACACCATTATTTACGCTTGGAATGCAAAAAAATTCACTTTTTTCTACGTGAAGGTCAAAATATGATAATAAAAACCCACTCTAATAGACAGAGTTTATTTCCACAACAGTTTCGATGCCCACTGGCATCCTCTTCGGGTGGATACAAAAAAACGAATGAACCAAAAACAAGAGGGAAAACAGTCCACGGACCATTAAGAAATTCGCACCTAGGTTAGATCCCGTTCTCCCGACACTGAAAGGGCATTTTTTATTAAAGGGACCCGCTTATAAGTCCATTCGCAAAATTTTTAAAACTATCTTCTTGTTCTATACATACAGATTCTATTATTTTTTACATAATTATTACATTTATTATTAAATTTATTACATTTAATATTGCATTATTATTTATTACAGAAATTATAAATTTATTATTACATTGATTATTACATTGTTGTTTATTGTAGAAAAATTATAAACCGGAAAACGAATGAAAGAGGCGAGAAGGAAACAATCCAGAGACCATTAAGAAATTCGCACCTAGGCTAGATCCCGTTCCCCCGACCCCAGAAGGGCATTTTTATTAAAGGGTCCGCTTATAAGTACCTTCGCACAAATTTAAATTATCTCATGTTCTATCTGTATGTATAGAACATGAAGATAATTTTAATTTGTGCGAAGGTACTTATAAGCTGGACCCTCTAATGAGATTCTTGATCAAAAAATCTCTTACGGAGTCGGGTGAACAGGTTCTAACCTAAGTGTGAATTTCTTAAAGGTCTCTGGATTGTTTCCTTACTCGCAAGGTAATAAAATAAATGTAATAATTAGTGTAAAGGTAATAATAATAAATGTTAAAAAATGTAAATGCAATAATAAATGCAGTAATTATGTCAAAATAATAGAATCTGTATGTATAGAACAAGAGGATAGTTTTAATTTGTACGAATGTACTTATAAGAGGGGTCCTTTAATAAAAATGCCCTTCTGGGGTCGGGGGAACGGGATCTAGCCTAGGTACGAATTTCTTAATGGTCTCTGGATTGTTTCCTTCTCGCCTCTTTCATTCGTTTTCCGGTTTATAATTTTTGTATAATAAACAACAATGTAATAATTAATCAATGTAATAATAAATTTATAATTTCTGTAATAAATAATAATGCAATATTAAATGTAATAAATTTAATAATAAATGTAATAATTATGTAAAAATAATAGAATCTGTATGTATAGAACAAGATAGTTTAAAAATTTTTGCGAATGTACTTATAAGCGGGTCCCTTAAATAAAAATGCCCTTCCAGTGTCGGGAGAACGGGATCTAATCTAGTTGCGAATTTCTTAATGGTCCCTGGACTGTTTTCCCTCTAATTTTTGGTTCATTCGTTTTTCTGTATCCACCCGAAGAGGATGCCAGTGGGCATCGAAACTGTTGTGGAAATAAACGTTGTCTATTAGAGTGGGTTTTTATTATCATATTACACTTGGAAAATAATAGAGAAACTAGTCCCTAATCTTACTCTGAACCCTATCACTCCCCAAACAACGGTGGAAGGTACAAACAACGGTGGAAGGTACAAACGATGAGCCGGGCGTACCTGGCTATGTGAGGTGGAGCGCGCAAGAATCCAACTCATTACTTCACCAGGCCAACTCGAGAGGAGGGGCGACAAGCTTGACCTTCGCGAAATGAGAAATTACCGCGCGAAACCTTTGTAAGGTTGTATGGTAAGGTATGTATATATATATATATATAAATATACTGTGTATATATGTATATATATATATATATAACCCTATATGGGAGTTGCAAATACGGAAAAAAAAGCCGTTACCACCACCCTCAAAGGAACGCAACGGGTGAACAGGAAAAACGAACATCAAAGAAGATTACCAATTTTTTAGACGCAGCCAACACAATTCAGCTGCTAAATACTATCCAGCAGTTACAAAATCAGCTGACAAATATAGGAATCCGAGAGCCTGACAGAAGGCACGCACAAAGGCACTTCATGCGTTATCGGGACAACAGGTACCGACAAAGATAAAAAGAGGTAAATTCTCGGAGAACCACAAGGCAACGAAACCGGCACCCCCATTGGAAAACGAATCGAAACCACCTATATGTGAAAACGATAGAGAAAAAAAAAAATAATCCTAGCCAACATTCAGGGCCTTAAATCAAATCAGTACCCGGACAAAGTTTTATACCTGAAAGGACTCGTGCAAGAAGCCGGAGCAGACTTTGCATGCCTCACGGAAACTCATCTAAAGGACTGCCAGGCGTACTGTGAAAATTGTGAGTCCTGTATTGACAAAAAAGAAATACAAATTGACAACTATAACATCCTCCGAGCCGACAGAATAGCGAGACGTAAAGGAGGATGTGCTATTTACACACGCGAAAGGCATATGGCAGAAATGACTAAGTACATCAGACAGCTACGTAGAATGTGTAGCAGCAAAAGTTAAAAAATTAAATATGGTACTAATTGTAATGTACAGACCCCCAAACACACCAACCTCAAAATTCTCAGATTCCATTACAGATGTAAGAAACTGGGTAAAAGATCGGATCAATCGCAGAATAGGCACCTGAAATCATTTTTAGGTGCTTAATCTGGGATTGAGGCAAAACACAGGTGCTTAATCTGGGATTGAGGAGAAAAAAATATAAACAGTTTTTAGAGATATAATTTCATTGTTTTTATCAATATTTGAAAAATCAACTCTAACCTAAATCAACTCTAACCTAAATCAACTCTAACCTAAATCAACTCTAACCTAAATATATACCAATTTATGTGGCAAGATAGATTTGCTTCAGATGGATTCAGAAACATTCGGGCTCATATTGCAGGAATTTATAATATCTAAAATTTTTCTTTATTCATTAAACCACTTTAAACCTTTTATAACTTTGCCTTTATTACATTTGTAATAAACTTTGTATAAACAATAAATTTTGTAATCATCAGGTTTTTTTTATTTAATTCCTTGCAAGGTGCCTATTCTGGGATTGAGGTTGAACGCAGGTGCTTCATCTGGGATTGAGGTACATCAGGTGCCTATTCTGGGATTGACCCAAAAGATCTACACTCTCCAACCCCAAATATTTTTCTCTGTGGTGATTTTAATTTCCCATTCATGAAATATAAAAGGATAGGAAAAATTATATGTATACACCGGGACAAGGGGGGCACACGAGAAGACCAGGAGCAGGTAAAAATGCTACTAGCTGTAGCTGATGAATTTATGTTAACACAAGAAATAACAGAAAACACAAGAAAAAACAACTGCCTAGATTTGGTATTCACAAACAGCAACCTAATTGATACTGTAGAAATATCCCCAACTATGATATCGGACCACAACATCATTGAAATAACAACTAATATAAAGGTAACAGGAAAGGAAAGAACACACACAACAGAAAGAAGCAAATTCGAAATTTTTAATTTTCACTCCAAACCTATAAACTGTGAAGATGTTACATCCAGCATGGAAGTAATATATTGGAAAACCATTTTCGAGGCCAAGACAACGGAAGAGATGCTAATGACTTTAGAGGAGACGTTAGAAATTGTGGAAAAACATGTCCCAAAAACACAAAGAAGAAAGCGAAGCAGGTTCGAGACAAAAGAGGGCATTGTTCCGAAAGAGAAAAAGTGTGACTGCAAAATTAAGTAACTGTAAAGATAACATTAGAAAAATATTAAATGATAAACTGCAAAGTATCGATGATATCATACAGGAACTAATTGAGAAGCGTACAGAAAAAGACGACGACGCTATAGAAGCGATAAAGGCTAACTCAAAGTACTTCTATAATTTTGCAAAAAAGAAAGTTGAAAAACCATGCGATTATCGGACCTTTAAAAAACAAGAACAGCGATTTATTTTGATAATAAAAACCCACTCTAATAGACAGAGTTTATTTCCACAACAGTTTCGATGCCCACTGGCATCCTCTTCGGGTGGATACAAAAAACGAATGAACCAAAAACAAGAGGGAAAACAGTCCAGGGACCATTAAGAAATTCACACACAGGATAGATCCCGTTGTCCCGACACCAGAAGGACATTTATCAAAGGGTCTCGCTTATAAGTACCTTCGCACAAATTACAATCATCATCTTGTTCTATACATACAGATTCTATTTTTTTTTACATAATTATTACATTTATTACATTTATTACTGCATTATTATTTTACTACAGAAATTATAAATTTATTATTACATTGATTATTACATTGTTGTTTATTATTATAGAAACTAGTACAGTTCCCGTCGCTTCGCTGACGGTTAGACAGGCTAAACTACAGAAAAGAACGCAGCCGTGAAAATTTGAGCTTCACATTGTGTCAACATTTCTGAATCTGGTATCTCCCAAAACCTCCTCACCCCCATTCATGCAACTTGGGGCTAACCCCCTCCCCCATTACCCCCACCCTTCCCCCATTACTGCCCGGGATAAATTTCACAAACAGACAGGCTTAACTACAGAAAAGAACACAGTCATGAAAATCTTGAGCTTCACATTGCCGCCCGTAATACAATTTCTGAATTTTTTTCTCAATTTTTGAAAGTGTGACTGACGGACGGACGGACGGACGGACGGACAGCTCTCTTATTATAGTATAGATTATAAACCGAAAAACCAATGAAAAAGGCGAGAAGGAAACAATCCAGAGACCATTAAGAAATTCGCACCTAGGTTAGATCCCGTTCTCCCGAATGCTTCTGTAATAAATAATAATGCAATAATAAATGTAATAAATGTAATTTTGTAAAAAATAATGGAATCTGTGTATATAGAAGATAATTTTAATTTGTGCGAATGTACTTATAAGCGGGACCCTTTAATAAAATGCCCTTCCGGTGTCGGGAGAACAGGATCTATCCGGTGTGTGAATTTCTCAATGGTCCCTGGACTTTTTTCCCTCTTGTTTTTGGTTCATTCGTTTTCTGTATCCACCCGAAGAGGATGCCAGTGGGCATCGAAACTGTTTCGGAAATAAACTCTGTCTATTAGAGTGTTTTTATTATTATATTTTGACCTTCACGTAGAAAATTGAAGTTTTTGCATTTAGTGCTTTATCTGATGATCCAACAGAAGTATCTGAAGTATTAAGAGCTCAGTACGAATCATCTTTCAGTATCCCCAAAACTGACAAATTGATATGCGATTGAAACACGTTCTTTGAAGAAGAACTACAAGAGGAAAGTATAACTTCGACTTTACGACGGATGATATTACACAAGCCATAGAGACACTAAAAACACACACAGCGGCAGGATCGGATAAATGGAATGCTACACTGATCAAAAACTGCAAGAATGCAATCACTGAGCCCCTATATTGGATATGGAGACGATCACTAGACACGGGAGAAATACCGGGCATCCTGAAGAGCGCGAACATAGTCCCAATATATAAAGGAGGAGATCGATCCGAGGCCAAAAACTATAGGCCAGTGTCGCTTACATCTCATCTCACCTCACTAAAATATTTGAAAGAATTGTTAGACAGAAAATCTGTCTTTTTGGAAACTCAGAAAAAATTAAATGATAACCAACACGAGTTTTGGGCAGGCAGATCATGCCTATCACAACTAATGGAACAAACAACAACATTATTGATGCACTTGAAAGTAATGAAAACTATGATGTACGATACACAGACTTTGCCAAAGCGTTCGACAAGTGTGACCATGGAATCATAATACATAAACTGAAATATATGGGAATAATAGGAAAAGTAGGGAAATGGATATATAATTTCCTTAGTGAGCTGCGGCAAGTCGTTACAGTACAAGGAGTATCTTCATCAGAATCAGAGTACTCAGCTCAGTACCAAAAGAACAATATTAGCTCCACTACTCTTCATAATCATGCTAGATGAAGACGTTACCAGAGACAGCACAGTAACATCCTTTGCTGATGACACAAAGATCAGTAGAAAAATAAGAAACCCAGAAGATATAGGTTCTCTACAAACCGACATGAACAGAATCTACAAGTGGACGGAAGACAACAATATGAAGTTTAACACAAATTTCAGCTGTTATACCCCAAATGGACAGTAAATTCAGAGAAATTCTAGAGCAAAAGATTTAGGGGTTGTAATGACTGATGATGCGAAATTTGAAACACAAAATAAGATAGCAGTAAACAGAGCAGAGAGAATAAGTGGGCAGATATTAAGAACCTTTAAACGAAGGGATAGGAATGTAATGATTCCTCTACTGAAAACACTGATCATACCCAAATTGGAATACTGCTCGTCCTAACATCCCCATATAAAAAAGAAGACATTAGAAAGCTGGAAGGGATTCAGAGAAGCTTCACAGCCAAGATCAAGGGGTGCAAAGAATTAAATTACTGTGAAAGGTTACGCGAACTAGACCTATATTCACTGGAAAGGAGAAGAGAGAGATATCATTATTTACACTTGGAAAATAATGGAGAAACTAGTCCCTAATCTTACTCTGAACACTATAACTCCCCAAACAACGATGGAAAGCAGAAAAGGTAGACTGTGTCGTGTTCCCAAATTAAAGGCGAGACAGGGAACATCCTTAACCCTGAAAGAAAAAAGTTTTGTTGTGAGAGGACCAAAACTGTTTAATCAGCTGCCCAAAGACCTAAGAAACACCAAGGGAGTTGCAGTGGACATCTTCAAAAGAATTAGACGCCTGGCTCAGAACAATCCCCGATGAGCCGGGCGTACCTAGCTATGTGAGGTGGAGAGCACAATAAACCAACTCGCTCCTTCACCAGGCCAACTCGAGAAGAGGGGCGACAAGTTTGATCTTCGCGAAATGAGGAATCATCGCGCGGAACCTTTGTAAGGTTGTAAGGTAAGGTATATAATGTTGTTAACATTTACTACGCAATTCAAGACATTTCGGATATGACACTACCCATTATCAATACATAATTATTTATGATAAAATAAATCTGTTAAAATTACGACACAGTACAAGTTAAAAAAAAAATTGGTATTAAAGTAATGAAAACGCATCGCTGAACTCCGTAAAATGTGCTTTTAAAAATGTGAAAAGGCAATTTTCCAAAGTTAACACTACACTAAAAATAAAATGTGAACTCGAAGGTGAAATTAAATGTATGAAAAAGGATACTGGGTAAAAAAAAAATTAAAAAAAAAAAATTGAGGAAAATCACAAGTTAAAAGATTACTTCTACAAAGGTAATTTTTGTGAACGTTTAAGTAAACGTTTAATTAATTTATTATAGCAATATAACGTTCACTAAACGTCCTTTGTTTTTCTTTTTTGCTAGGACATAATTACGTTTACTTCATGGGCGCTATATCATAATCATTTAAATTAGGCTCGCATTCATGGTTGTATACGAGTTTCAGGATACAAAGATTAAAAATGCTATTATTTGCACAATTTGGCAATTTTGAATGGATTGAGTGCAGCGTGGAGAGTTGTTGGAAATGCAATGATTGTATATTGTGCATTAGTTGAAATACTGAGAGAGCGGAATTATTTAATTATCCACTAATGTTGGGGAATGCCATTCCCGAAACACCTGCAATTAGAAAGTAAATGTTAAAAAGCGCTGGTTTTCTTCTACAGGGTGTCCATAGGAACATAAGCAATGTCTATTTATTTGCGTCTCCATCAGGCCAAATATGTTTAGGAACATTCAAAGAAACCTACTTTTTCGTTTACAAACACGTTTTGAGATTGGTGGGAATCATTTCAAACAAATAAAAAAATAAACAAGCAAAATAAATGTATTTTTCTATGATGCGTAACTTCATGGGCACCCTATATATTATATATACTCGCTAATCCGACTTCATGTAACGGGTGAGAAATCGGAATAGCCGAAAGGCCGGAATAGTGGGGATTCCCCGTAAGCTATCAGTTTATTACGAAAATCATGTTTACGAGACTTTGCATAAATTTACTAATATTTTTATACTAAATTATCAATTGTTACTATTATAATAAACTATAAAATAAGTAAGTAGGAGGAGGAGATTGTAGAGACCAAAAGACCAGGGAAGTACTGCGGGTGGATGTTAGGTAGGAGACGGGGAGCGCTGGAATTCCCATTTCTCCTGTCACTATCCACCTTTAGCTGATCTTCTTGTGTCTCACATCTACACTGTGAGCAATCCAGCATGCTCTCAAATACACACTTCTCCCTTTATTCATCACTACACATATATGCATTTTACACACTACACATCTTTTCAAAATTAATATAAAAAAATGGCATTACGACCCTCAGAGACCTTGATTTCGGCTCTTTCCTTCTTACATACTGGGGAACATTTTTGCCGGCGCTCGTCCTTGGCCCCTCCTTCCTGCATAAAAGAAAAGTATAGTACATGTAAATGCAAACAATAAGGAAGAGTCGTATTAGCTCAGCACTTATATATATATATTATATATATATTATAATATATATATATATATATATATAATACACAAACTCAGAATGGTCCCCTGAGAAACTTATATGTTAAACACAGACCGTGCATGGAACAAGGAACTCTTCTGGGAAAATTAAATCCACTATAGTCCGAATAAGTAATGGTAAATGACAAACACTATAGTTTTTTCTTTTTCATGATTAATTTTCCCAGAAGAGTTCCTTGTTCCATGCACGGTCTGTGTTTAACATATAAGTTTCTCAGGGGACCATTCTGAGTTTGTGTATATTAAACGGACGTGTTATGTGCCTTGAAGTGGACGCTCAATGTCCCGGTTGAGGTTTAAGTTTTGTGTTTTGGCTAAAAATACAATAGTTACCCCTTTTTCTTTGACGTATTCAATCCGACGTGAATGCAACGAGTCTTTTGCTTATATTGAGGTTCTAAATGTAGCGGGGCTAGGCTGCTTTAAACCCTAGATCCTGTCCCAAAGCTGGATCCTATCTGCTTTGCAAATAGCTGGTGAGGGAAGCTATGTTTTTGGGGACCTCTTTGCGAGTGACCCGTTGTCCACGTCGGGCTAACATCATGAAAAAAAAAACTACAGTGTTTGTCATTTACCATTACAGTACTTATTCGGACTATAGTGGATTTAATTTCCCCAGAAGAGTTCCTTGTTCCATGCACAGTCTGTGTTCAACATATATATATATATATATACAGAGTGTCCCAAAACAACGTATACATTTTTTAAAAAACTTATAACAGGCGAACCCTCTAACGGATTCAGATGATTTTTATTTCTTTTATAGGTAAAATATACAACATCGAAATAATTGATAGTTTAATTTGTTTTAAACACGTAAGTGTTCGAAATGTCGACCATTGACATCAATGCACCACTGCGCTCTTTGATTCACTGATTGGCAGACTTCAACAAAAATGTTTGTAGGGATATTTCTACACGCTTCTTCAACTGTGCTCTTTAGTTGTTCAAGTGATGTAGGTCTTTTACTGTATACTTCATTTTTCAAATGACCCCATAAAAAAAAGTCAAGTGGGTTCAAATCTGGTGAACGTGGTGGATACTCGATACTACCTCGTCGTCCGATCCACCGATAATGAAATGTTTCATCAAGGTAGTTCCTGACATCCTGATGGTAATGAGGAGGTGCTCCATCTTGTTGAAAGTAAATGTCCTCATCTCCGTATAACTGTCGAATTGCAGGAAAACCTTTTCCCCGAAGCATGTTGATGTAGCTATGACTGGTAACTGTACCATCGAAAAAGAAAGGACCAACCAAACCTTTGGAAGAAAAACCACACCAGACAGTTATACCCGGTAAATTTGCATGTCGTTCCACATAAATGTGTGGATTTTCTTGTGACCAGTATGTGCAATTATGACGATTAATTATACCATTCAACTTAAATGTAGCCTCATCAGATCACACAATTTTGTCCGCAAATTGGCCATCTTCTGTGTTTTTTACTCGAAACCATTCGCAAAACTGGATTCTGCGATCCGGATCATCCTCATTCAAGACATGTAATAATCTCGGGATGTAAGATTTCCATTTAGCATTCTTCAGAATTCTGTGGACACTTTGTCTTACTTTTCCCTGTTTCACGAGCACATTGTCTCACAGATTTTCTTGGTGATCGGTTGAATACCTGTAGCACTTTATCAAAAGTGTCAGCATCTGTTGATGTCTTTGGACGCCCAGTCGCTTGCTTGTACACATCATGCACAGTACCGTATACTTCAAATTTCTCACAGATACGTGAACTGGTAAGTCGAGTTGGAGGATTAGTTCCAAAATTGTCTCTCCACTGTTGTTGAACCTTTGATATCTTCTCAACTTTAAAATACCACTTTAGTATCCATTTTCGTTGCTCAAATGATAAGCGCACACTTCCATTTTCCATATTTACTGTAGGCAGGCAAGGCTATTACTAATTTCGATTTTGTATCTCCTTAGGCTAGCCAAGGCTGTTAACAATTTCGCTTTTGTATCTCCTTAGGCTATAGGCTATAAAAAGAAATAAAAATCATCTGAATCTGTTAGTGGGTTCTCTTGTTATAAATTTTTTTAAAATGTATACGTTGTTTTGGGACACTCTGTATATATATACAGTGGTGGCCATAAGTCACGCATCGCCCCATCAATTTTAAAAAAAATTGTTTAAACGTAAAAGTAAAATACCAAAATTACTGTAAATGGTAGAAAAGATGTATTTAGAAACTACTCAAGCATACAAAACATACTAATGAATTGCGGTCAGTATTTCGTACATTTACCCTCTTTTTTTTCAGCACTTCGGCGATACGTCGTGGCATGGAATTTACCAGTATTTCGCAATACTCTGGCGTAATTTCTGCGCCCACACCTTTATGGCTTCAAGCAAATCATTCAATGATGTAGGATTGTGACGGGTAACTTTTTCTTTGACGGTTCGCTAGCAGTTCTCTATCGGGTTTAAATTGGGCGAGTTTCCCGGCCAAGGCCCGATCAGATGAAAACCCGAATTTCGGAGCCAATCAGACACGGCTTTGGTGCGGTGACATGGCACTCTGTCTTGTTGGAAAAACGTTGTGTGGCACATCTCCATAAACAGTAGCAACTTCTCCTGCAGGATATTTAGGTTTTTCCAACAAAACGGAGCGCCATATATATATATATATATATATATATATATATATAATATATATATATATATATAAATTATATATATAAATTATATCAAAAGTATTAAGCAGCCTTAAAATTCTTCCATATATACTCAACCCTTTCGCTCCAGGTGTGGCATATAAACTACACGTCCAATTGACGCTCAGATCCAGGTATAAATAAACCAACTCGTAATCTATTCTGAACTCAGGGTGTAGTTTTAAACCAAAGGTATATCCCTCTCTTTCCACCCTCTGCGGTTGAAAATGGGGGATATATATATTATAATTCAAATTCATATAATTCGCTTTAAAGCTATGCCCGTAGTGAAGGATTAAATTAAAGTGATACCACAGGTAAAATTTTAATTTAGGCCGGTTTCATAATAATTGTGTATAACTACTAGTGGTGTTCCGATTAATCGGCATCGACATAATCGACCATTTTTTTGGAATCGGCATCGGGAAAATTTAGCCGATCCCCTCACCGATTCTTTGAACTTTTAAAATTTTAATTACAAAAAATCTATATTTATAGAAAATTGAACAAACAAAAAACACTATGATTATATAATTACATTTTGAAATGAGTATAAATTAAAATATTTTACATTCACGAAAAAGGGAAAGCTTAAATTAAGTTGCCCATAAATTTACATTCTAACTAGCTGATCTCTAAATATTATAAACAATTGTAATCTCCTACTCTATATTAATAATAATTTCATATTAAATTGTACTTTATAATTTATATATTAAAGTATTAAACCATCTTATTATGTTGACTATTTTAATAATTTTATATGCCCAAATTATTTATATATCCCTTACTTTATTCAAATTGGCCACCAGGGACTTGAAATTTTAATGAAAAATTTTGTTGTTGACATTGTTGTACACAAGGACCTTCAACATAAGGAAAAACAATTACTTTAAATATTGGTATTCAATTTATCCCGTGAGAGTTTTTTGTCGGTTCCCCCATCGGGCGCGTCCCCAGGTGGCGAATAGGGGAGCTCCCCGCTGGGGAGTGGCGTTATGCCCGTGGACCAAAAACTGACAGGGTATGTTCGGAGACCTTAAGGTGGCAGCCCCACCACTGGACTCGGTTGCTGTGGGTTAATCCCCTGCACAGCCTAAACGCTACGATTATAGAAAACTGTGCAAAACCGGACGGATCTAACGTTGACGAACTTTGACATGAAATATCGGACACGAATTGGATGCTGGAATATACGAACGATGTATGAGACATCGAGGGTTAAGCAAATTGCAAGAGGCTGAGAGATGTAGGGTGGCGGTTCTGGGATTGGGAGAAACGAGGTGGACAGGAGACGGAGAAGTACGAGTGGGACAATACCAGGAACTATTGTACTCCGAAGACCAAGTGGAGAAGAACATGGAGAAGGCGTAGACATATTGCTCACAGGAGAGGTGGAGAAAAGTTTATTGGAATGGGAGACAATATCTTCGAGAAGAATAAGAGTAAGATTTAAGACGAAGGGTAGACCCATAACAATTATTCAATGTTATGCGCCTACAGAACAAGCGGAGGATGAGCAGAAGGAAGAGTTCTATGAACAGCTTAGTTTTTAGGGGAGTTAAAAGAAAAGACATTGTTGTCCTGATGGGAGACCTCGACGCAAAGGTGGGGAGAGACAACAAAGACGGAGTATGTAATGGGCAAGCATGGTATAGGAGTAATGAATAGAAATGGTGAATGTTTCGCAGATTTCTGTGGAGAGCAGGCGCTTGTGATTGGTGGTACCCTGTTCCCGCATAAAGAGTGTCATAAAATTACCTGGATGTCACCTGATGGCAGGACGGAAAATCAGATTGATCATATAGACATTAGGAAGAAGTGGAGAGGATCGCTGATGGATGTGCGAAATAAAAGAGCAGATGATGTAGCAAGCGATCATCATCTAGTGATAGCTGAGGTGAAATTGAGACTGGCAAAAGCCAAGGAAAGAGTCGAGAGAGGAAGGAGACGGTTTGACGTAAATAGGCTCGCAAGAAGGGAGGTCAAAGAGGAATAACAAATTGGCTGAGAAACAGATTTGCTATTCGCCAGGATGAAGATAATGAAGTCTTGACACATGGAGAAAATGAAGATGATAGAGTAAAAAGAGTGGAAAGAAAGTGGGTGAGATTTAGAGACACCTTACGGAAATCTGCAGAGGAGACAATCGGTTTCAGAAAGAAGGAGAAAAGAGAGTAGATGACTGAGGACACATGGAATGCGGCAGAAGGAAGAAGGAAAGCAAAAAAAAGAATGAACAGATGTGAAGACGTGATAAACAGGATGGAGTTGGGGGAGAATTGGCAACAACGGAATCGAGAGGTCAAAAGAAGGGCCAGAAACGATAAGAGAATTTGTAAACGAGATGGCGCAACAGGCAGAGAAAGCAGCGCGGAGAGGAGATACGAGGGAATTATATAAGATGACGAAAACACTGACAGGGGCAAATTATAGAGAGACAAGACAAGTAAAATCAAAGGATAGAACTATATTGACTGCGGAGATGCAATAATTGGAAAGATGGAAAGAGCATTTTAGAGAAGTTTTGAATAGAAATAGACCCGAGGAGTTAATTCAAGAAGAGGTGAGAGGGAACCAGGAGCTGAACATAGATGTTAGACCACCAAGTAAGGCTGAAATCCGGAGGGCGATCAAGAAGTTAAAAGGAGGAAAGGTGCCAGGGATGGATGGTGTAGAGGCAGAACTGTTGAATGTGGACCCAGGGATGATGACAGACGAATTACATGGACTCTTCGGTATAATATGGGAAATCGAGAAGTTTCCCAAGGAATGGAGAGAGGGTTTGCTGGTAAAAATACCAAAGAAAGGGGATCTCTCGCGATATGACAACTGGAGGGGAATCACACTGTTGTCTATACCTAGTAAGGTGCTGAACCATATTATTTTGGAAAGGATAAGGAGGGAGGTGGATGCTAAGCTAAGAAGGGAACAGGCAGGATTTAGAGAGACCCGATCCTGTGCCGATCAGATCAATACACTGAGAATTATTGCGGAGCAGAGCTTGGAATGGCAGTCCAGCCTGTATTTGGTATTTGTTGACTTTGAGAAAGCTTTTGATAGTGTGGATAGAGGCAGAGCTGGGCAATAAATACATTGAATGTATTTAAATACTAAATACTAAATACATGGGAGAAATGTATTTAAATACTAAATACATTTTACGAATGTATTTAGATACTAAATACAAAATACATCAATTGTATTTAAATACATTTGTAAATACATTTTAAATACATACAAATTTGCTTGTTGAAGCCATGACACGCACACGATAAAGAAATCAACCGCTTTCGACTAAGAGTGGCACACAACTGATTGAACTGACACTTTGAAACATGAACCATGCTGTACTACACTGTCGACGCGTCGTACTGTGCTAGTACAGAACGTGTATTAAACCAGTAAAAGTATTTACATTTTTATATTTTGAGTATTTAAATACATTGTATTTAAATACTCATTAAAGTATTTAAATACTATATTTAAATACATGAAAACAATGTATTTATAAATACAGTTCTAAATACACAAATGTATTTAAATACGTATTTAAATACAAATGTATTTAAATACTGCCCAGCTCTGGATAGAGGCTGTATGTGGACAGTGATAGAAAACTATGGAATACCGGAAAAGCTTATTAATATCGTTAAGGAATCATACAGAGGATTTTCTTGCAGAGTGGAACATAACTGGACGTTTACAGGGCTTTTTGAGGTGACAACAGGAGTGAGACAGGGTCGTCTGTTGTTACCAGTGATATTTTTGTTAATGCTGGATACTGTAATGAGGAGAGTGATTGAGGTAGGTAGGAGGGGTATTGGTTGGGAATTGCTGGATGTTTTGGAGGACTTGGACTACGCTGACGATTTGTGCCTTTTGTCACAGAGGCGTGAGGATATGGTAGCGAAGCTGGAGGATCTGGGAAGAGAGGGAAGAAAGTTAGGATTAGAAATTAATAAAGGAAAAACTAAGACAATGAGATTAAATGGCAGAAATGGAGCCTTCAGAGTTGGAGAGGTTGACGAGTTTGTCTACTTGGGTAGTGTAGTGGCAAAGGATGGAGGAGCGGAGGAAGATGTTAGAAGAAGATTGACTAAGGCTGCAGGTGCTTTTGCGCTGCTAAACCCAGTATGGAGATCAAACCAGTTGTCGAGGACAGTTAAAATAAGAATATTTAACAGTAATGTTAAATCAGTCGCCCTGTATGGAGTGAATCATGGAATAACAAAAGAACTGACAAAGAAGGTGCAAGTGTTTGTGAATCGGTGTCTGAGAAGGATTATGGGAATTAGATGACCGGATAGAATTTCAAATGAAAGACTATGGCAGATCACAAATCAGGAAAGGATAGAAGCGCAAATTAGGAGAAGGAAGTGGAGATGGGTTGGACATGCTTTGAGTAGAGAAGAGGGAGAAATAGCTAAGACGGCTTTGGAATGGAATCCACAAGGAAGAAGGAAGAAGGGTAGACCGGTGATGACTTGGAGATTCTTACTGATGGAAACTAAGAGAATTGGAAGAACCTGGCCAGAAGTTAAAGCCCAAGCAGCCAACCGTACCCGATGGCGAAGCACAGTTGACGCCCTATGCTCCACGTAGGAGTGAAGAGGACATAAGTAATTCAATTTATAAAAAATAAAATAAAATTATTTTATCATTTTACCAAGTAATAAAACCTTTTAAGTTTTAACATCATTTTAGCTACGGTATATGAGTAACAAATTCTGCTGCTGTATATTGTGGAGTGAGCTAAGGAAAAGCATTTAAACAAATTTGAAATGTAAAAATAGGAAAATTGAAAGTTTTCACATTAGATAGTAAAATTTATGAAGGGAAGCGAGTTTTTAAAATATATGCAAAGAATCGGCATCAACTAAATTTTGGAATCGCTATTAACTAGGTCTAAAATGTTCAAAAGCTTTACCTATGGAGAGTTTATATCAGAACAAGGTTTTCAAAATGACTATATCAGTGTCGAATAGCATTTGGAAACACGTTTTGAACCCTTTTCTATCATACATTCATTGTCACGCTTCAATCTTGCACTCTAAAGGCGACTGGACATTTTGCAAAACAAATAAAAGAATTCTATTGATGCGAAATATTTAGAAAACATGAAAATTAAATGTCTGATACGTCAATCTTCTCGATTTAAATATATACTGTGTGTATATATATATATATATAGGGTGGGCCGAAAGTCTGGATCCATAGGAAAATATTTATTTTAATACATAAATTACAACAAATGGTAAATACTTAAAATGAATATCAACTTTAACTCGTAAATGCGTATCCGTGATACTGTGCAGTAGTTCGTACTCCAGTATAAATACTCAAATACTTTTTTTATTTCAGCCCAGAAATGGCTTCGAATCTAACAGAAGACCGGGTAGAACTTGTGCTCATGTACGCAAGACAGGGCGCTACACAGAGAAGTTGCTACCGAATTCAATAGAAATCATCCTGATAAGCATCCAGTAACACATGCGACTGTTGGCAAGTTGTTTAAACGTTTCAAAGAAACAGGAAGTGTACATGATCGACGGCGTTCTG